>CM064555.1:4317371-4455116 GCA_032716605.1 Paralithodes platypus
ATAGCGACAATGTAGGTCTATGGAATCCTTATACTGTACTATGTATAATCCACTGTGGGAGAATCATTTTGACCACATTTATAAAACCCGATATTAATTAGAAAAAACGTCCATTCGAATCAATCTCAGAGCTCTTTCGGACATCCTAACTACTTACAAAACGCCTTCTTTGTGCAGCATAATCGATATTTACCTCCTGCTGGCAACATAGATGGACAATTTCAATCATTCATGGGGAGGGGGGGAGGGGGGCAACCCATCGTATATCCCACACTGGAATTATAACTAAAACCATGAAAACACTAATTTCTCAACATCTGGAAGAAAAAACGTGAAAAATAAGGGTGGGAGCCTATTCCGTATAATTACCGCAGATAGATTGTATACATTTGCTTTATATTGTGAAGGAACTCACATTGAGAAGCATCATGACCTGTCGTTTATTTTATCACACATTTCATGATTTTTTCTTATGAAATTGTTTTGGGTACAGTATGTCAAAGCAAGATGTTGGATATATATATATATGTGTATTTTATGAATTTTTTCAAGAACTCATTACCGTTTTAAGTTAATTTGAAAGTAATAGTTGCGATTATCAAATGTATTTAAAATCATACTTAAAATGTGCTGTATAATTATAACTTAAGTTATTACTATCACGAAACTCAAAACCAATGTTTTTTATACGCCAACAAAAACAAATGCACACATAACATACACAGTGACACGTCTATAACATACACATAACATACACAGTGACACGTCTATAACTACTGAACTGAGAAAATAACTCACTTAATAAGAACACTCACTCATATAGTACAACTTAAGGATTGTGTGCTCATAATATAGTGTGTTATATTCCAGCTGATGGAACATTGAATCCCTTAGCAGCTGATATATTGATACCTAATGGAAATATATCAAACTACTGTCTTTGTATCATATAAATACCAAGTTTTCACAATCACCATCGTATTTCCCTTCAAAATCTCTGTAATAGCCGAGGAATCATGATGAGGACATGTCAATTTACCCTCAGCTGGAATTCAATAGACTTTATAGTATATTACGCAGTGTCAGCTTTTTAAGGGGGGTGACCTGCTTTTTTTCTCTCCTTTTCTCTTTTGCTCTGGCTTGTATCCATTCGGCCCCATTCAGCCTACTGTTGTAAGACGTTTATCCCCATTCAGGTGTCGATTTATTCCTGGCGAGCGATTAGCGAGCCAGCATTGTATGGAGAAATCCGGCTTCGCCAGAGACATTTTTCTATCGAAAAATGTAAAAATTTAGCCTGCTGCCAATTGTTTTCTTTTAGATAAGCTGATTTTAAATAAGATGGCTCGCTTCCACTCGCCAGGAAAAAATCGACACCTAGATGGGGATAAGTCCGATAAACGTCTTAAAACAGTAAGCTGAATGGGGCCGAATGGATGCAACTCAGAGAGAGAGGGAGAGAGAGAAAAAAAATACGAGGTGGGCCCCCTTAAACGATCATATTACGAATACTACAATCTCCCAACATTAGCCGTTTCTGTCTGTCTCTTTTACTGTCCTACTTTTCCTTCTGGGGGCGGGGGGCTAGGAATCCTCCTCTCCTTGTAGACTTCGCGCCTACTTTACGAGACAGACAGGGGCGAGGGAACGCGAAAGTGGTCCTAGACCCTAAGAATTGGAACGTTAAATATTGCTTTTGTTCGATCCCTGTATAGAATCGTCCACCTCCAAGAATGGGGTACGTGCCTGAGTATATAGACCTACTGTACCTACATATAGTACATACATACATACATAAATAGTTTTTGAAACTATTCTTGCTTCCAAATTTCTTAAGCATTTCTCTTCTCATAATCTGCTCTCAGATCGCTTCCTTAAGGGTCGCTCTACCGGTGATCTTCTTTCATATCTTACTAACTCTTGGTCATCCTCCTTTCGGGACTTCGGTGAGACTTTTTCTATTGCACTAGACATATCGAAAGCCTTCGATAGAGTCTGGCACAAATCTTTAATTTCTAAACTACCCTCCTTCGGTTTCTATCCCTCCATCTGTGCCTTTGTCTCTAATTTCCTTTCCGGCCGTTCCATAGCCGCGGTTGTGGACGGCCATTGTTCACTTCCTCACCCAATAAACTCCGGTGTTCATCAAGGTTCTGTCCTATCTCCTATTCTCTTTCTAATTTTTATAAATTATCTCCTCAACTGTACCTCAATTCCCATCCATTCATACGCAGATGACTCAACCTTACACTACTCAATTAGTTTTTTCAGAATGCCCCAGCCAGCAATCCCTCAACGACCAACGTAATGAAGCCATAGAACTCTTAAATTCTGATCTAAATACTATCTCCAATTGGGGCAGAGAAAACCTTGTTAACTTTAATGCTTCCAAAACCTAATTTCTCCATCTATCTACCCGTAAGGAACTCCCCGCGGACTATCCCTTATTCTTCAACAATACAAAAATCAATCCTTCATCTTCTCTCAATATTCTTGGTGTCTCTTTTTCTTCTGCTCTCAGTTGGAAGGACCATATTACCAGTCTTGCTAAGTCAGCCTCCCAGAAGCTGGGTGTGCTCAACCGCCTTAGGGGGTTCTTTTCCCCTGCACAGCTTCTTGCTCTGTACAGGGGCATAGTGCGTCCTTGTATTGAGTATTGTTCACATGTCTGGGGAGGTTCCTCTCACACCGCTCTCCTAGACAAAGTTGAAAGGAATGCCTTTCGTATCATTAACTCCCGTCCACTCACCAACTCTCTGCAATCTCTCTCTCTCCGCCGCAATGTTGCATCTCTCTCGCTATTCTATCGCTACTATAATAATCAGTGTTCCTCAGAGCTTTCCCAGTGTATACCACCTCCTTTACGTAGGGCACGTGGTACCCGTCTTGCAACTCAATCCCACCCCTACTCTGTGCAACTCTCCAACCCGAGAGTGAAACGTTACTCTCAGTCTTTCTTCTACTCAACAGCTGAGCTCTGGAACTCTCTCCCAGAATCAGTCTTTCCCTCTTCCTATGACTTAAATTGCTTCAAACTCCGTGTGTCCAGGCATTTTGGCTCGAACGTCCCTTGATTTTGGCCCTGTCACTCTTTCAATTATGTGGGAGGCACTCGCTATAGGCAGTTCTGCCTTTTGCCTCCCTCAATCACATAGAAAATAAAATACATACATACATGCATACAAACAGTACATACATACAGTACATACAGTACATACATGCATACAATCTCCCTTCACCTTTCTTGTCCACTGGAAATAACCAACACAGTCACAGTAAAATGTATACTGTATATGTTGTACCAAACAGTTCACATCCAAAGGGGAGAACAGGAAAACACTGAAATTGCCTCTATAATTGAAAAGGGATGGAGCCAGGGTGGGAAATTCAACGGTTTTATAAATTGAACATTTTGGTGATCCGATTAACTCACAAATGTATACACTCTTAAATATTCAGTACCCTATATATATAAATATATATATATATATATATATATATATATTGTTACAAGCTAGAGGATTTTGTTAATGGTTTTAGTTTTATGAGCGACCACTTTTCCACTTGTATAAGTGTAAGGCATTAGCTAGGTTATTTATAGGTTTATTTACTCAGGCACATAACCCATACCTGAGGGTGACCAACCAGAGACAGAGCCCGAACAGAAACAACATTTAAAGTTCCAATGCTTAGGGTTCGAGAACACTTTCGCGTTCCCTCGTCCCTTTCTCTGTCTCGTCTAGTAGGTGAATTTTAACAAGTGAAGGAGGAATCCAAACTTATGTCATTAGTTTCGTTATTAGCTATTCGAATTATCACTCCGTACCTCTTTCACCAGCTTCTATCTTCCTCCTTATCAGTGTTAACCCCTTATGTACCGGCGACGCCTTTTTATTTGTATTCTTGCTATATTTAGACTATGTTGTGCAGTTAAAGTCCCCATAGGTAATAAACACGGTTAATGAAGATAGTTCGAAGCCTGTTAATTACTGAAGGCCCTTAATAAACTAAATAAAATCGTCTAATAGTAGCCAGATTAAAATTGAAAAGCATCGCCGGTACAGAAGGGGTTAATGTCCTCGTTATCGCTCTTTTCTCTGCAGTTGATTGGCAGTTTATCTTCCTCGTTTTCCCAAAGATTTTTCCATCCAACTGGCTTTATGATCGTTCCACTTCACTTGTGTTATCTTATGGCCACGGGGTTCTTCCTTTGAACTAACACTCCTTTTTTTTTCTCACGAAGATTTTTATATTTGACTTATTATAGTTTTGTAATTCTCTTGATTTCTGCGTCTTCTTGAATATATTGTTTTGGGATACTTTCAATGCACGCTTTATAGCATATTCTACCTCTCTCTTGATTACCGGTATAATTATATATTTTGTGTCTAACCATGTACAGTATATACAATACATACCTAGTACCACTACATACAACAGCGACTGTCATCAGAGTGGCTAAAACATAATTACCCAATTACTACACTACAAGGTAAACTATTGTTATATACATATTTGTAACTACTATAGTATTTTTACTCCGAAAATGACTCGACAAACTGTATAGGTCGGAAATATAATAAGACCTGCATGTTTCGAAATAACAGTAGAATTTACAATTTGCGACCGAACTGAACATTGGAATTTTATTTTTCCCAGTGAATGGACCTGGTTAGTGAACCGAGAGCCCGGCGTGTAATCCAATACCTGTTGTATGCAGCCTGGGTTATGTTGAAAATAATTGAGTCTGTTAAATATAAAAGTTCAGGAAAAGGGCTCTTTTACTGTATATGTTGCTATCGTTTATAAAACGGAAATGCATCTAGGTTGTTCAGTGTATTGTAAGTTAGGATAAGTATTCCCAATAATAGTGCTCAGAAATATGATTATTCGGGACTCATACCTAGGAGAATATAATGTGCATTTACTTAAATTTAAAGCACTCTAAATAAAATTTGCAATATATAAAATAATATTTATTCATCGAATGTACGTGGTAACATCTGTTAAATTATGTGTTTATAGATTGTTTCAAAAGTGTTTCTTGAACGTTGTGTGTACTATTGTGTATGGCATGTGTAATTGACTTAGTGTATCAGATTGGATAACCTACCCACCACTGGCTAAAATGGGCAATATTATGAAAATGAGTGCCGTAACTAAACCACGGAACGGCACGGCATGGCTAATTAGTAGCAATAGCTAGTATTCTCCAATTTACAAGAGTTGCAAGTAATTATCTATAATCATGGCAGGTAGTCTAGGATGGGAGACCCAGATGGTATTAGGGTAGCTAGATCCAGGGAGTGACATAGGCCACGTCTCTTAAGCCCCGTTCACACACCCGACTTATTCAACATGACTTTAGCCGTCCTTGGCCGACTTTACAGAGTTTTGTGTCGGGACCAAATGTGGGAGACCATAAAGTGACCATGGTGTTTGGCATCCATGCACCTGACATTGCCTCTACCTTGCAGGCGGCCTAGGGTCACCACAAATATCCGCGGAATGACTGTGCAATGTCTCTGAAATGTCTTAAAAGCGTGTTTAACCCGTCATTCTCTCAACCTACCCCTGACAGACATGTCTATTCCACGTCCCCCGGCTGATCCAGGGGTCACTGGCCAGACATATGAGTGGGTATCACGGCTGCATCCTTTCCCGTGTTTGCACGCCTCCAGCATATTAACCCTCTCACGTTGTTGACGCAATTTTGAGCCTATTAGGGATACTTTAAATTCTTTGTTACCATCAGGGGTATTTAGAAACCTTTAGTTTAGTTACTTCAACCTCTGCAGTTGTTTTTGAGTTAGCTGTGGGCAAAAAACTAATTTTGGAGAGGTAATTATAAGAGTGAGAGAACTCTATTTATTATTGCTAATCTGGCAACCTCTGCGTCATAAAAACGTGAAGAAGGTTAAGCCCCATCTCCGTCCATGTGGATCACCTACCGTCTTTATTATGGCTCACCTACACCATACGGCCACCTAGTCATGGAGTGACTCAGGGCCGATCGTTCTGACTTTTTTGGACTCGTTAAAAGGACTGTGGTGTCCACATCTTGATGCGTTCTTTCCATGACGTTGTTGATTTTGCCTAGGCCCTTGTAGGATTTTGCACCAGACTTTGCTAAACACACAGTTATGATAAGTCAGAATGGTCAGGATGCCAGTGTGAACGAGGCTTCAGGCCTCTATGGACTAGCAGGACATCCTGGTGTAATCCCTGTCCACACTAAAGAGAATATAGCAGAAATATTTCCCGAGTATAGCAGAAATTGGTCCCGAGTATAGCAGAAATATGTCCCGAGTATAGCAGAAATATGTCCCGAGTATAGCAGAAATATGTCCCGAGTATAGCAGAAATATGTCCCGAGTATAGCAGAAACTTGACCCGAGAACTACTGAATTGAGAAAAAAACTCAAACCTAGTAAGAACACTGACGAGTATAGCACAATTTAAAGATTGTGTGCTCATACTATAGTTTGTTATATTCCAGCTGATGGTAAATTGAATTCCTTAGCAGCTGATTTATCGAAACCTAATAGAAATATATGAAACTACTGTCTCTGCATCATATAAATACCAAGTATCCACAATCACCAACGTATTTTCAATCAAAATCTCTGTAATAGCCGAGGAATCATGATGAGGACATGTCAATTTACTCTCAGCTGGAAATAAATAGACTTTACAGTATATTACGTAGTGTCAGCTTATCAAAAGATCATATTAGGAATACTACAATTTCTCAACCTTAGCCGTTTCAGTCTGTATCTTTTACTGTCATACTTTTCCTTCTGGGGGCGGGATTTTAGGAATTCTATTCTCCTTGTAGACTACACCTACTAGATGACACAGGGGCGAGGGAACGCAAAAGTGGTCCCGGACCCTAAGAATTGGATCTTTAAGTATTGTTTCTGTTCGGTCTCTGTCTCGAGTCGGCCACCCCCAACTATGAGGTATGTTCCTGAGTATATACTGTACATACATACATACATTGATACATGCATGCATACATACATACAAACATACATACATATTATATATACATACATACATACATACATACAGTACATACATACAATCTCCCTTCACCTTTCCTGTCCACTGGAAATAGCCAATGTCACAGTAAAATGTATACTGTATATGTTGTACCAAACAGTTCACATCCAAAGGGGAGAACAACAAAACACAGAAATTGCCTCTATAATTGAAAAGGGATGGAGCCAGGGTGGGAAATTCAACGGTTTTATAAATTAAACATTTTGGTGATCCGATTAACTCACAATTAATATATACTTTCTCTCAAATATTCACAATATATATACTGTATATATATGTATATATTATTATTATTATTATTATTATTATTATTATTATTATTATTTTATGTTTTTACAAGCTAGAGGATTTTATCAATGGTTTTAGTTTTATGAGCGATCACTTATCCACTTGTATATGTGTAAGGCATTAGTTAGGATATTTATATGTGTATTTACTCATGCACATAACCCATAGCTGGAAGTGACCGACCAGAGACAGAGCCCGAACAAAAACATAATTTAATGTTCCAATGCTTAGGGTTCGGGACCACTTTTGCGTTCCCTCGTCCATTTCTCTGTCTCGTCCAGTAGGTGAATTTTACCAGTGAAGGAGGATTCCAAACTATGTCATTAGCTTCATTACTAGCTATTCGAATTATCGCTCAGTACCTCTTTTACCATCGTCCTCTTTATTAGTGTTAATGTCCTCGTTATCGCTCTTTTCGCTGCAGTTTATTGGCAGTATATCTCCCTCGTTTTTTCTAAAGGGGGGGGTGACCTGCTATTTTGTTTCTCCCTCTCTTTGGCTTGTATCCATTCGGCCCCATTCAGCCTACTGTTTTAAGACGTTTACCCCCATCCAGGTGTCAATATTTTCCTGTTGAGCGGTAGCGAGCCAGTATATATATATTTTTGTTTTACAGCTAGCTAAATTTGTAATTTTTTCGATAGAAAAATTTCTCGGCGAAGCCGGATATCTCCATACAATGATGGCTCGCTTTCGCTCGCCAGGAAAAAATCGGCACCTGGATGGGGATAAACGTCTTAAAACAGTTGGCTGAATGGAGCCGAAAGGATACAAGCCAGAGAAAGCGAGAAAAGGAGAAAAATAAAAAAAAGGTAACCCCCCTTAAGATTTTTCCATCAATCTGGCTTTGTGATCGTTCCACTTCACTTCTGTTATCTTATGCCCACGGGGTTCTTGCCTTGAACTACTAGTACTTCTTCTTTCTTACGAAGATTTTTATATTGTATTAATTATAACATAGGGTGAATCTAGATGTGAGGCTGGATGGAGAAATATTGGAACAAGTAGAGTGTTTTAAATATCTAGGAGGAACAATAAGCAGGAGTGGAGGTATGGAAGTGTAGGTAAAACAGAGAGTGTGTGAAGGAAGGAAGGTTTTCGGAGCAATGGGAAGTATGTGGAAGATGAGAAATCTCGGAGTGAAAGTAAAAAGTGCACTGTATCAAGGAATTGTTGTGCCAACAGTGATGTATGGGGCTGAGACATGGGCTCTGAAGAAAAAGGAGAAAAGAGGGCTGGATGTGATGGAGATGAGCTGCTTGAGGAGTATGTGTGGAGTTACTCGTAGAGACAGATTGAGGAATGAAGAGATACGTAGGAGAGTGGGGCAGCAGGAACATTTGTCAGCCAGAGTGGACAGAAGGGTGCTGAGCTGGTATGGTCATGTTGAACGAATGGGAGATGAAAGGCTTACAAAGAGAATATGTGAGTCAGGTACAAGGGGAGATAGAAGGGCAGGAAGACCCCCATTGAGATGGAGAGACTGTGTAAGAAAGGCTTTGGATGATAGAGGAATGACTATAGATCAGGCAGGGGAAGTGGTGGTGGACAGGAGTGAATGGAGAATGCTTGTGAATAGTTGAGTGAACACGTGGTCATTTGGAGTAAGGGGTCGGGCGCAAGTTGGACTAGATAATAGTCCATCAGGCGCCTGGCCCGGGGAGACGATTAATATGAAGGGTGTGCCTGGAAGTTTGGTGGGAGGGCTTGTGGCTTTGGCTCCGCTGCATGTCTGCCTGCCGAGATCGGAACCTCTCCGGGTGGTCAGGGGCCGGGGGAGTGCTGGAGCGACCTTGGTAACCCTGGTCTCTGGGTCTTCTACTGGGTGGCCTGGATGTGTGAGAGTTTGTGTTTTTTATCTGAGTTTATTTTTTGTTTTATGTTGTTTTTGTGTTTTCCCTGTTCTTGCTCTGTCTTGAGTCGGCTACCCCCAAAATGGGGATTGGGCCTGAGCTTATAGATAGATAGATAGAATTATAGTTTTGTAATTCTTTTGATTTCTGCATCTTCTTGAATATATTTTTGGGGGATACTTTCAATGAACGCTTTATGGGATATTCTACCTCTCTCTTGATTATAATTACATATTTTGTGTCTAACCATGTACAGTATATACAATACATACCTAGTACCACTACATACAACAGCGACTGACTTCAGAGTGGCTAAAAAATAATTATCCAATTACTACACTACAAGGTAAACTATTGCTATATACTGTACATATTTGTAACTAGCCTACTATAGTATTTTTACTCCGAAAAATACTCGACAAACTGTAAAGGTCGAAAATAAAATAAGACCTGTGTGTTCCGAAATAACAGTAGAGCTTAAAACTTGCGACCGAAATTAAAATTGGAGTTCTATTTTTCCCAGTGAAGGATAGTAAACTGAGAGCCCGGGGCGTAATCCGATACCTGTTGTATGCAACCTGAATTATTTGGAAAATAATTGAGTCTGTTAAATATAAAGGTTTAGGAAAAGGGCTCTTTTAAATGTTGCTATCGTTTATAGAACTGAAATGCAATAATGTATCAACATAACCTTGACTTATATATTGTTCTATATCCATACATAAATTGAATAAAATATTAAGCTGATGACTTTTACAGGAAATAATATCAATACAATGATAATGGTGGCTATAATCTCGCAGCTAACCTTCACCACCGAGCCGTTAATCTCACCCATGTTGTCTATAAGCGGATTAACAAAATTCGAAAATATTTCAAGCACTGGATTTGGTGATGCGGTAGCCTATACAATTATCGAAATCATATTTTTACATCCTGAAATTAAACATATTTTCTAGAACCATAGATAACAGGAACCTTTAATCAAATATCTCATTCATATAGCAAATATTAACCAATACCTTATCTTTCTACATCATCACGATCAACAATACTTACGGATCAAAACAAGCTCAAGTTCACACACACACACACACACACACACACACACACACACACACACACACACACACACACACACACACACAAACACACACATAGACACACACACACACACACACACACACACACACACACACACACACACACACACACACACACACACACACACACACACACACACACACACACACACACACACACACACACACACACACACACACACACACACACACCACTTATACGAACATGCCACTTAAGTATAACGATCGCAGGAGGTTTTCTGACGTTCCTACTCCAGTCATATTGATGGTGATGAGGTGTGGGTGAGAGATGGGGTGCGAGCCCATGGAGGAGATATTTGTTTATGAAGGCAAGAATGAGATAAGCGCAAAACTACGTGTATTAATATAGTCTCCCTTCAGATTGAAAGAGTGATACACAATCAAGTTATGCTGTAGTCAAAATACCTGGACGATAGAGCTTAAATGGGTAACTTAATTCAGATATGAAAATAATAGTTCAAGTTCATGTTTCCATGACACTGACGGACAAATACTGTAATGCTAGTGTTAAATGTCACTAATGAGGTGGTTGTGAAATAATAATAGTACTGAAATGTTAGTGGTCATACAGTATTTCGTAATATCACCAACCCACACTTTAACTTACAAATGCACATAATTAATGAAATCAATGAAATTAATGAACACGTGTGGCACTCCCAGGACTCGAACCTAGGATACTCACACAGAAATCAAGCGCACTAACCATTACGCTATCAAGACAGTGCAAGTAATGGTCGCTAGCGCTCTACCTGTAAATCTACAATGGCTTTGGCTACATAAGAATGGGAATGGGGTGGGACATATATATATATATTTTTTTAAATAGAGAGAGAGAGAGAGCTAGCGAGAGAGAGAGAGAGAGAGAGCTAGCGAGAGAGAGAGAGCTAGCGAGAGAGAGCTAGCGAGAGAGAGAGAGAGAGAGAGAGAGAGAGATATATATTGTACAATGTTTTCTTATAGTTTCACGCTTTTGTTCTCCCTTATTATCAAAGTATTTATCTTCCTCTGTGCATATCCAATTAACTCCACTGATCACCATTGTAATCTCATTTGATTGTACTTCGCTTGTTGTCATTATCTATGTTGAGTGGCCATTGTGCTCATTCGTTTCATATTAACACTTATAATTTATTGTCCAAAAAATGTGCGTGATTTATTATTATGCCTGAATTCTTATACATCATGGAATAGTGTATTATTATCATATGCATATATAAATGCTATTAAAACTATTATAACATTGTGGAAATATGTTCATGACCTTAAAACAAACTTACAAGTAATGCTCAGAAATACACACAAACACACACACACACACACACACACTATCCTATTTTTCAACAATACGCAAGTGACCCATTCATCTTTTCTTAGCATTCTTGGTGTTTCATTTTCTCCTGACCTTTCTTGCAGAGCACCCATGTATCGAGTATTGTTCGCAAGTGTGGGGAGGTTCTACCCACGCCGCCCTTCTCGAACGGGTAGTCTAAAGTATTTTGTCTCTTCATCTCACTTCCTCTTACTAATTCTTACTAATTCTTACTAATTCTTACTAATTCTTACTAATTTTCTAAACGCCGCAATGCAGCATTTATCCCACTCTTCTACCGATATTACAATAATCAGTGATTTTCAGTAATTGTGGGGCATACGCCTTTCAACAGTCTCCCACCTCTATTCTGTCGAGCTCTCTAGGCAAACCCAACATTGGTCCGATGTTCCAGTCTTTCTTCTACTCAACAAGTAAGCTATGGGACTCTCTCCCTCAATCTGTCTTTTCCTCATCGTATGACATTAACTGATTTAAGAGACTTGTCCATACATTTTTATTTGAACGTACCTTGAATATAATGTGTTTGATAGAGGTACTTCGCGAACACGGATCATTTTTCCCTCTAGCATTAGAAGACGGAAGAACAAAAGGAAACTTAGAGGGTAGAGAGATCTCTTGAGAAGGAGAACTTAAGGAGAGACTGACCATTTTTATTATGTCTATTAATTCATTTATTCCTATATTTCTTAGTTTCCTTGCTAGACCTCCATCAAGCTCAGAAACACCCCATAGACCTCCCTTTCTTCAAGATAAATGTGTACATTTTTCGGTAGAAAAATATCCCGGCCTTTTCGGTAGAAAAATATCCCGGCCGAAGGCCGCTTCCTCTTAAAATTTCGGGCTCGCTTTCGCTCGCCAGGAAAAAATCAACACCTAAATGGCACGAAAAGCCTTAAAATTGACAATGAAATGGGGTGAAAGGTATCAAAATCGCCAAACTAATGGGCCGAACGTTATAAAATCTGAAAACAAATGGGGCTAAACACGAGGAAGAAGGGGGACCAGAAAAACGGCCTGTCTCCCCTTAAATAATGATGTGCCTAATGGACGGCTAGGGGGAGACTACCGGTAATGGAAGAGTAAAGTGGGGTGCTTATGCCGGCGTCTTTATGTGTGAAGACGTGATGCTGGAGGACAAAAGATGTAGTGTGAGATGTAGTATAGGGGATATAGGTTGTAGTGTGAGATGTAGTGTAGGGGATATAGGTTGTAGTGTGAAATGTAGTGTAGGGGATATAGGTTGTAGTGTGAGATGTAGTATAGGGGATATAGGTTGTAGTGTGAGATGTAGTGTAGGGGATATAGGTTGTAGTGTGAGATGTAGTGTAGGGGATATAGGTTGTAGTGTGAGATGTAGTATAGGGGATATAGGTTGTAGTGTGAGATGTAGTGTAGGGGATATAGGTTGTAGTGAGAGATGTAGTGTAGGGGATATAGGTTGTAGTGTGAAATGTAGTGTAGGGGATATAGGTTGTAGTGAGAGATGTAGTATAGGGGATATAGGTTGTAGTGAGAGAAGTTCTTAGGTAGCTATACGATACAAGAAGTGTAAGGTTTATAGGCTGTAGTATTAGATGTAGTGTAGGGGATTTAGGTTGTAGTGAGAGTGGTTCTGAGGTAGCTTTAAGAGTGATTAAGTGTAAGGGATATGAGTTGTAGTGAGAGTGGTTCTGAGGTAGCTTTAAGAGTGATGAAGTGTAAGGGATATGAGTTGTAGTGAGAGTGGTTCTGAGGTAGCTTTAAGAGTGATGAAGTGTAAGGGATTTGAGTTGTAGTGAGATTGGTTCTTAGGTAGCTTTAAGAGTGATGAAGTGTAGGGGATATGAGTTGTAGTGAGAGTGGTTCTTAGGTAGCTTTAAGAGTGATGAAGTGTAGGGGATATGAGTTGTAGTGAGAGTGGTTCTTAGGTATCTTTAAGAGAGACTAGCAGAGGTACCCAGCGTTGCCCGGGTTTAAATTCTACCTTTTATTTATGAACACATGAAACATCTATTTAACCAATACTGTACCACCATAATCACCATCACTACTACCACCACTACTACTATCATAATCACCATCATCAATCACTACTACCACAATCATCACAATACTACTAGTACCATAATCACCGGCCTCGACCTCCCTGTGCCTCATTAAACGGCGACCTCGATTTCGGCCTCCAAATGACCTCCGATTTTGGATCTGACTTCATCCATACCCCCAGTTTGGGGAGCTGCGAACAACTTTCGTTCTATACACCTTTTCGATCGGAGGCCTCCTGTCCCAAACGGCAATTTTGTTCATGTTTTTTTCAATTTCGGCCTCGAAACGACCTCCGATAGTGGCCTCGCCCCCTCTATGACCTGACCCAGGTCAATTGACACCCACATGCAAATTTTCAGCTCCCCAGGTCTAAAACTGCGGCCGCCTATTAAGAACACACAGACAGACAAACAGACACACAAACTGATTTAATAATATAGATGAAGTGTAAGGGATATGAGTTGTAGTGAGAGTGGTTCTTAGGTAGCTTTAAGAGTGATGAAGTGTAAGGGATATGAGTTGTAGTGAGAGTGGTTCTGAGGTAGCTTTAAGAGTGATAAAGTGTAAGGGATATGAGTTGTAGTGAGAGTGGTTCTGAGGTAGCTTTAAGAGTGATGAAGTGTAAGGGATATGAGTTGTAGTGAGAGTGGTTCTGAGGTAGCTTTAACACCTTAAGAGCGGGTGGTGGAATTATATTTGACCGTGCCGCCCAGCGTTTTTTTTTTTACCATAAATGGAGTTGTTTCCGTGCTCTTTTTCATGCATAAACAAGAGCCAGAGCGTAATACAAGTATGTATCCCTGAAAGGGCGTAAATTGAGCTTTCCAATGACACCCGAACCTTCTTTCTACGATCACTGGTTGTCTTGCAACGATCGTACAACCGAAGGGCAAAATCGTTAAAATACGGTCATTTTGTTACATAATTACGTGTGTAGCGAGTGAGAGAGGGTGGAGTAAGAGTGGAGTAAATGTCAGTGGGCCCACGACGGTCGTGGCGAGCAGTCATGAGGTAACCTATGCTCCTCCCACCGCTCGGCTCTCTCTCAGAGCCAATATTGCGCCAAAATTGCACACAGACTTAAGTCGGGCCCCGCCACATTGTCCAGCTTTTTAGATACGGACTTAAGTCGGGCCCCGATAGACAAGAGTTAAGAGTGATGAAGTGTAAGGGATAGGAGTTGTAGTGAGAGTGGTTCTGAGGTAGCTTTAAGAGTGATGAAGTGTAAGGGATATGAGTTGCAGTGAGAGTGGTTCTGAGGTAGCTTTAAGAGTGATGAAGTGTAAGGGATATGAGTTGTAGTGAGAGTGGTTCTGAGGTAGATTTAAGAGTGATGAAGTATAGGGGATATGAGTTGTAGTGAGTGGTTCTGAGGTAGCTTTAAGAGTGATGAAGTGTAAGGGATATGAGTTGTGAGTGGTTCTGAGGTAGCTTTAAGAGTGATGAAGTGTAGGGGATATAGGTTGTAGTGAGAGTGGTTCTTAGGTAGCTTTAAGAGAGATGAAGTGTAAGGGGATATGAGTTGTAGTGGTAGATGTAGTGTACGGGATTTAAGTTGTAGTTTGGGATGTTGTGTTAGATATAGTATATGGGATATAGGTTTTAGTGAGACAGTTTTTTAGGTAGCTATAAGACCGCCCCATATTTTTAAGCTTGATGTGGGTCTATGGAGGATACAACAATATATATAAATAAGTAATATAACCTATTTGACACCAACGAGTAACACCTCTTTGTATTTGTTTTTCCCTCTATGGTTGAGTTTAATCTACGCACTCTCACTCTTGAATAAACCTGGATATGTAAGTTTTGTTACGAGAAGTGGCAACGATACGTCTCACTATTATATTTAACAGCCAAATATAAAGCAGAACTTGGGGAATGTGAGAGGGTTTTTATTAATTTGATTATATTATATTTTACTGATTGATTTGTTTTCTGTTTGGCTTCATACATGAACATTTCGGAATTATCATTAACCTGTGTGTTTGTTTGTTTTTCTATATATTTACATATTGATTTTGTTTTGTTATGCCTGATTTCTTACTCAAACACACTTCTCCATTATCCATCACATACTTTATGATTATTGTTTCATATGTGGTATTCATGGGTTCGAATCCTGGGAAGACCGCATGCTTTCACATATTTCATTTGGGGGGGATGTTGGTGTTAAGAACGATGCTAATATATAAATAAATACATAAGTAACTATATATATATATATATATTCTCTTTTAAACAAACGAGGTTAAAGGCAACAGCAGTTTCAGCATTCAAGATTTTATTGTTACAGCTTTCATTAGTTCTAACAATTTTCCTCGGGTTCAGAGATGAGGTACAACAGGTTAGCAAAATTCATGGTGGATCCAACGTTTCACAAGTAAACATCTTGCATCTTCAGGGAATGGACAGGTAATGATTAGAATAAGGACAAAGCAACATATTTATACAAAATTCGAGGATCAAGAATAGGTAGGTGGGCGGAGCTACTGGGTGTGGCGTGGCTGTTCATTGGTGGAAGGCAGTCTATTCGCGAGACGGGCACTAAATCTTATCGGTGGTTGGCTGTTGGCTGTGGGTTGCTGTGATTGGTTGGTGTTGTCAGTTGTGTGCTGAGCGCGGAAAGGTAAGGGAGGAGGGCACAGGGCGAGAGGAAGGGGGGCACTATGCCTGTAGCGCTTGCCTGAAGGAAGAATTTGAAGGTCTTGTGTTTGGTTGTTGATGCTGGGGTTGAGCGTTTGGATGTATAGAGCTTCTAAAATAACTAGTCTTCTGGGGTCTGATTCTTTGTCGAGTATGGTAGTTTGTTTGTCTAGGTTGGCGCGAGTTAGGGCAAGATGGTGGGGGGCTTGATAGTGATCTTTGATAGCGCCAGATTGAAGGTGGAGGGTTAGTCGACGGGAAAGGCGAGTCTGTGTCATTCCAACATAGGATAGGGGTCCACAGTCCCCAGAGGTGCAAATATGCTGGTATATCACATGATCGTCTTTCGGTTGGTTGGTGGAAATGGGGCGGTTACGGAGGACAAGGTTGGAGGTCTTAGGAGATTTGTAGTAAATAATGAGTTTTATTTTATTGTCAGGGTTGGTGGGGAGGACGTTTTTGTGAATTATTTCTTTCATAATGGATTCGTCTGTTGTGTGGTCGGAAGATATGTAGTTTCTGTAGAAAAATGTAATGTCATTGGCCGGGTTGGTGCTCGGGGGGTCTTGTTTGTACCATTTTTCTAGGTGGTGGTTGATGGCATTGGTGACGTCAGTGTTGGAATACCCATTGTTGACTAGGACCTGGGTGAGCCTTTCCAATTCATTGTGTGTGTCATTCCAGGTGGTGGAATGGGTGAGGGCTCTCCTGACATAGGCAGCGATGGTGGACTGATGGTATCGTTTAGGGCATTCACTTTTCCCATTAAGACATTGGCCATTGTTAGTAGGTTTGGTGTACACTGTAGTTTTGAAGCCGTGGTCATGGAGGGAGGCAAGGAGGTCGAGGAAGGGTAGATGTCCATCGGTGGTTTCTTCGTATGTGAAGTTGAGTCCGGAGGCGGCCATGAAGCGCTGCTGGAGGTCCCTGAGTTCGCCCAGGTCCTTCACCCGCACGAAGATATCATCGATGTACCTGCAGTAGACAGTGGGCCGGTGGGCAGCCAGGAGTTCCTCTTCGATAGTTCCCATGAAGAAATTGGCGAACAGGACCCCCAGGGGGCTTCCCATCGCTACACCGTCGATTTGCTGGTACATATTCCCGTGGGGGCAGAGGAAAGGGGACTCCTTGATACATAGTTCCAAGAGCGTCTTCAGGGCCTTCTCCGGGATGTCCAGGGGGGGCGTATTAGGGCAGTGGTAAACTCGATGTAGGATAAAATCTATGGTCTTGTCAACAGGCACGTTGGTAAACAAACTCTCTACGTCGAGGGAGGCGATGATGTGGTCGTTAGCAGGGGGGGCATCTCGTAGAATTTCTAGGAAGTCATAAGCAGAGTTGAGGTTGTATTGCCGAGGAACAAACGGGGTGAGGAGTTTGTTCAGGGCTTTGGCGGTCTGGTAGGTAGCAGTAGGGATCTGTGATATGATGGGGCGGAGGGGGTTCCCGGGTTTGTGGGTTTCTATAGTACAGTAAGCATAACCTGGGATGAATTCGCCGATGAGTTTCTTCAGGTGTACGCCATCGGCTTTGGCGTTGATAGCAGTGATGGTGGTGTTGGCTTTCCTTTTTATTTCGTCAGTAGGATTGCGAGTGATCCTTTTGAATTTGTTTTTATCACTAAGAATGTCGTCCATTTTCCGTAGGTATTCTTCTTTTCCGTGTATCACAAGGCAGGAGGCTTTATCAGCTCGTTGGATGATGATGTTGGGGTTCTCTTTAAGTTGTTTAGCGGCTTTGAAGTGGTGTTTGTTGAGGAGCTTCCTTTGGTGGGATCCCCTGGTTTTGGCGGCTTCTGCTAGTAGGGTGGGTTGTAGGGCTGGGGTGGTGGTGATCTTGCCGTCTTTCTGGGATCGTAGGATGTCATCCAGTAGGACTTCAATTTCAAGGCGTTTTCGGTGGGGTCCCGGCTTGGAAATGTAGTGGCATTTTAAGCCTTTGTTCAGTAGGTCTTCTTGGTCCGGCATTATGGTGGTGTTGGTGAGGTTAATATATCCTTTTGTTGGCTTGGGAAGTTTTATGTTTCCACCATATAGACGGGAGAGTTTTTGGATGGTAGTCGTCTCTGTTTGTCGTCTGTGTTGTTCGTTGAGTTGTTGGAGTTTTTGGTTGATTTCTGTTTTGATGTGGTTAGGGGTGGTTTCTTCATCCCATTTCTGTAGCAGGGCGTCACGTTCATATCGGAGATTGGTGGTGGTCTCTCGTTTCTCAGCTAATTCTTCTCGTATCAGTTCTTCACGAAACTGGCGGGTGCTAGTACGATATCTGGCATTCTCGTTGTGGAGTTTTATGTTAGTATAGCCAGGTAATAGATTCAACCACCACCTAGAAAAATAGTACAAACAAGACCCCCCTAGCACCAACCCGGCCAATGACATTAAATTTTTCTACAGAAACTACATATCTTCCGACCACACAACAGACGAATCCATTATGAAAGAAATAATTCACAAAAACGTCCTCTCCACCAACCCTGACAATAAAATAAAACTCATTCTTTACTACAAATCTCCTAAGACCTCCAACCTTGTCCTCCGTAACCGCCCCATTTCCACCAACCAACCGAAAGACGATCATGTGATATACCAGCATATTTGCACCTCTGGGGACTGTGGACCCCTATCCTATGTTGGAATGACACAGACTCGCCTTTCCCGTCGACTAACCCTCCACCTTCAATCTGGCGCTATAAAAGATCACTATCAAGCCCCCCACCATCTTGCCCTAACTCGTGCCGACCTAGACAAACAAACTACCATACTCGACAAAGAATCAGACCCCAGAAGACTAGCTATTTTAGAAGCTCTATACATCCAAACGCTCAACCCCAGCATCAACAACCAAACACAAGACCTTCAAATTCTTCCTTCAGGCAAGCACTACAGGCATACTGCCCCCCTTCCTCTCGCCCTGTGCCCCCTTCCCTTACCTTTCCGCGCTCAGCACACAACTGACAACACCAACCAATCACAGCCACCCACAGCCAACAACCAACCACCGATAAGATTTAGTGCCCGTCTCGCGAATAGACTGCCTTCCACCAATGAACAGCCACCCCACACCCAGTAGCTCCGCCCACCTACCTATTCTTGATCCTCGAATTTTGTATAAATATGTTGCTTTGTCCTTATTCTAATCATTACCTGTCCATTCCCTGAAGATGCAAGATGTTTACTTGTGAAACGTTGGATCCACCATGAATTTTGCTAACCTGTTGTACCTCATCTCTGAACCCCAGAGGAAAATTGTTAGAACTATTGAAAGCTGTAACAATAAAATCTTGAATGCTGAAACTGCTGTTGCCTTTAACCTCGTTTGTTTAAAAGAGAATCTATTACCTGGCTATACTAACATATATATATATATATATATATATATATATATATATATATATATATATATATATATATATATATATATACTGTATATACACAGTATATATAACATGACTAACTTTCTCTCTCTCTCTCTCGATATCGTGAACAAATTTGTCAGATCACTCCGTTGATCTTTCATATCCAGAAATATTTGTCAGACACTCTAAGAAGGTGCAATATATGGATATCAAAGTATTTGAAAGTGAGACTTCACCTTTCGTTCCACCTAGGTCAGGCAAGCGTTAAACACACACACACACACACACACACACACACACACACACACACACACACACACACACACACACACACACACACACACACACACACACACACACACACACACACACACACACACACACACACACACACACACACACACACATGGTTGTATTTTATTCTAGGGATACTACATTCTGCAATAGGATAGGACACCCATCGGAGTATCCTATACTTGTGTGTATTTGATATATTAGCTTTGCTCCTCCTATTATAATCAATGACAAAGGTTAGTTAAGTAGCTATTATCATAAGATATTCAATAAAGGGCTCAATTTTTTGTTTTATGTGGAAAACCTATTCGTATACATCAACAAGCATTATTTACGAAATATAATTTAGTAGAAAGTGATTCCTGAACCTACTACAAGAAAGCTTCGATGCCGTGGATACACTTCTGCATTGAAACTATTTGTACACAATAGTTTTTGTATACATAAACTGTTAAGGGGAGATGGACCGGTTTTTGTGGCTATTAATTTATTTATGCCTTTATTTCTTATTTCTTAAATTACAGGCTCGCTATCGGTTGCCGGGAAAAAATCGACACCTAAATAACACAAACAATCTAAATATTGACAAAGAAAAGGAGCGAAAGGTCTTAAAATCGACTAACAAATGGGGCGAACATCTTAAAATATGAAAACTAGTGGGGCTAAACATGAGGAAGAAGGGGGACCATAAAAACAACTCATCTCCCCTTAAGTGAAGAGAGAGACTATATCCCCGGAAAGAGACATTTGGGCAGGTTTCCTTACACCCTGTGCCTCTTGTTTCCCCTAGCAGTATTAAGGGGGAGATGGTTGATTTTTATCCCTCATGTTTAGTCCCATTAGCCTTGAGATTTTAAGACGTTCGTTTCACTAGTTTGATGATTTTAAAACCTTTTGCACCCATTTCTTTGTCAAGAGGGTGTCTTTTTAAGCTTGATAGAGGTCTAGCGAGGCAACTCGTGAATATATAAATATATAAATATATAAATATACACATAAATAGATACAAAAAAACACTACCCCCTAAAGCATAAAGCCGCACCACATACTTTACTTCTGGAGCCTTCATAACTAACCAATCCATCACATTTAAACATACAGCTGTGCTACATATTTTACACCCGGGGCCATGTTCACTATTCATCATACTTTATAATGGAGTGCTTCACCTTGTCATACTAAAAGATTTACTTCCCGACCTCTGTGACTAAGTTAAATGTGTTTCGATACTAAAAATAGTCTTTGTCAGGTATGATTTTACAATTCATTGCATAGGATATGCATTGTAAAGGCAGAATTATTTGATTCGAGATAAGCTTAGTAGTTCAATACACTGGGTTATCATAGGGTACCTATAGTATATACGAGAAGGTTGTGTCAACCTAACTTATAGAAATCTTATTGTTTCTAGCTAACGTTTTAACCCATATAGCACACCATTAGTTTTACACTTATTTTTCTTCAGTTTATATGCCTTATATTTTTCTAGAGGGTGGCACAGAAGTTGGTCATACAGCTGGCAAAAATTGACAACACTTCCGTTCTATACATCTGTGTAGACAAGCTGTAAGCTACGTGATACTGTCCGATGGATATTTTGTTTAAACACACAATAACCACTGCTTTGAATAATGGCCCTTTAACGCAGAATAGGTAGTAGAAATTACTGGTATTTTTTTAAATTAGTAACTAAATCTATATGACTAATGTGATATTATAAGACGAAGTACGCTCAATGAAAGTGTATTCACTTTATAATTTAGACGGTATACTGATTTATTTTGAAGTCTTATCCAGTTCAAAAGACTTGTAATAAGTAAATATACAGTATGTGACCAGAAGATGATGGCATTTTCAAAAATATTGTAAATGTTATCATTCCTGATATAGAAACCTTATAATATAGCCTACTTTGGTATTGATAATTATATATGATATCATGCACTCAACAAGCTTATTATAAGTTCTATTAAAGCAAACACGTCAAGAATAAAGGAACATTTAATAAAGAGAAAACAAGATTCTACGAACGAGAATCAATAGGCAAATATATCAGCTTTCCAACTATCAACAACAACCTTAAATTGAAGAGCTACCTGTGTTGCGTACAAAATGCGGTTCTCAGTAGCCTACCTGAAATTTCTAATAAGATGCATTAACTCTGTAGTTGGTGGTACGGTTGGGGTTAATGGAGCCTTGTATGTCCTCATTTCCTTCAGTATGACTGATTTTGTTCTTCCCAATTTTTCTCCAATAATTCCTTCTTCCAATTGTTCTTAATTTGTTCTTCTCCTCTGCCTATGTATACAGCATGTTTTATTTGTTTTGTTATATTAATTTATGTTATAATTTTATTTATGTTTTGTATATCAGTAACTCGAATTCAACACGATAATACGTTGTTTATGTGTAATGGTGACCTATACACCTCGCAGGCGTACGTATTTTTGTTATCACAGGGACGCCACAAAACAATAAAACCTATCCTTGTTTTTCCCGTGACACCTGCCTAAGAAAAGAACAAAGCATATAGAGAGTGGTTGGGTAGTAGAGGGAATGAAGATTTCGAGAGACAGAAACGAGCAAGGTACGTGGAGAGTAAGAGGGTGGTGAAGAGAGTAGTGAAGGAAAGTAAGAGAAGAGTAGATGAGGAATTTGGAAGGAATCTGAGTGTAAAATGGAGGGAGAGTAAGAAACTGTTCTGGAAAGAAGTCAAGAAAGTTAGGGAAGGTAGCAAGGGAAACAGTAAGGGTGTGAAAGATAAGGATGGAAGAATGCTAGCCGAGAAGCAAGAGAGAGTCGAAAGATTCAGTGAGTTGCTAAATGTAAGGAATGAAGAGCCAGCAAACATAGCTGCATGGATATGGTATGGGAGGGAGAAGAAGAGAAGTAGTGGAGGAGGAGGTGGGGATCTGGAGGTCAGAAGTGTGGGAAGCCATGAAAAGAGTGAAGTGGGAAAGGGGAAAGCACCAGGAACAGATGGAGTGTGTGGGGAAATGTTGAGGTATGGTGGTGAGATAGTGATCGAATGGGTATGGACAATGTGCAAACTAGGATGGGAGAAGGGGAGTGCACCCGATGACTGGAAGACTGGCATAATAGTCCCCCTATATAAGGGCAAAGGGGAAAGAGGAGTGTGTGGTAACCACCGAGGAATATGTCTTCTAAGCGTAGTAGGGAAGGTATACAGTAGGGTAGTGATTGAGAGAGTGAGAGTGAGAGAGTGAGAGAGTGAGAACGGAGAAATGGATAGGCGACGAGCAGGGAGGTTTTGGGAAGGGAAGAGGATGTGTAGATCAGATTTTTACCCTGAATTGTGTTGTGGAGAAATATCTGGAGAAGAAACAAAAGGTGTATGTTGCCTTTATGGACTTGGAGAAAGCCTATGACAGAGTGGATAGAGAAGGTTTGTGGAAAGTACTTAGAATATAGAGTAGATGGCAAGTTGCTGAAAGCAGTGAAGAGCATGTATGGGGGTGCAAAGGCGGCAGTACATGTCGAGAATGAGCAGAGCGAGTTCTTTGACCTGAATGTTGGCTTGAAAAAGTGGTGTGTGATGTCCCCGTGGTTGTTTACTGTATATATGGATGGAGTCATGAAAGAAATACTATCAAGAGCAGTGGATGTTGGTGTATCGCTGAAAAGGGAGGGATTTGAGTGGAAGCTACCTATACTGCTGTTTGCGGATGATACAGTTCTGATGAGTGATAATGAATGGGAGTTGCAGGGTCTGGTAAATGAGTTTGGAACAGTGTGCGAAAAAACGGAATTTGAAGGTAAATGCGGGGAAGAGCAAGGTTATGGTCTTCGAAAGGGGTGAAGTCACAGAGTGTGAGGTGAAGCTGAACGGTCAGGCTATGGAGATCGTCAACTCTTTTAATTATCTGGGCAGTGTGTTGAGTAAAGATGGGACTATGGATGAAGAAGTGCGGGAGAGGGTACAACAGGGGAACGCTGAAGCAGTAACAAGAAATAGGGTGGTCAGTATGGAAGTGAAGAAGTTCTTGCATGACAGTGTGGTAATCCCGACACTGACTTACGGAAGCGAAGCATGGACGTTGGTTGAGAGACTCAGACCAAGAGTGAGAGCAGTGGAAATGAATTACTTAAGAAGTGCGTGCGGAGTTACATGGAGGGATGGACAGACTATTGAGGAAGTAAGAAGGAGGTGTGGTGTGGAGGTAGATGTGCTGGAAAGTGTGAAAAGGAACAACTTGAGATGGTTCGGCCATATGGAACGTATGGAAAGCGAGAGAATGACTAAGAGGGTGTACGAGAGCGAGGTGGAGGGACAGAGGGAGAGGTAGACCGAATGAGAGGTGGAAGGATGGAGTGAGGAAGTATATGAACGAAGGCGGTGCTGGTTGGGGGGAGGGGCGTCGACTGACTTGGGACAGAGTTGCATGGGGGCGGTTCGTTCGTGGCCACCCCTTCGGGGATCACGGCGTCGGGGAATAGATAGATAGATAGACCTGCCTAAGAGGAATATTTTAGTCCGTGAATATCGTGTACAGCTTCTACCTCTGATATTAACCCGACTCACACTCCCAGCCACTGTAAAACGTTTCCTTAATTTAAGCTCTTAACCCCTTCACCACCATTAAGAAATTGTCATCATATTCTGGTTATCATTGGACGAATTTCGTGTTTGTAATCTACTTATGCGACTCAAATGAGTAAATACGATCTCAATAAATCCTCTTAGGCACATACAGTAGGTCCTTCTTAAACTGCATACACTCATCAAATTTTAGGCAGAATCAAAGGTGAAAAGGCGTCATGGTGCTGAAGGGGTTAAGGATTATGACGCATTTCTACACAAAACGAGGTAAGAGCAAACAGCGTGAAACTAAATGTAAGATAAAGGAGAGAAGGAAGGAGAGAGGGAGAAAGTAGAACAAGGGGAAGAGTGGACAAGGGGAGGTGAGAGAGAACAACCATAACACAGTGGATACAAAGAAATGTATGATAAAGGAGAGAATGAAGAGAAGGGGGAGAAAGTAGAACAGTAGAAAGAGTGGACGGGGGGAGGTGAAAGAGCTCGACCATAACACAGGGGATAAGAAGAAATGTAAGATAAAGAACAGATGAGAAGGAAGGAGAGGGGGAGAAAGTAGAACAGTAGAAAGAGTGGACAGAGGGAGGTGAAAGAAATGAACCATAACACAGAATATAGGAAGAATTGTATGATAAAGGGAAGGGAGGAGAGGGGGAGAAAATGAACCGGAGGAGGCCGGGAAATGTTTCTACCGAAAAATTTACACATTTATCTTGCAGGGGGGTCTAAGGGGTGTTTTTTATTAAGCTTGATGGAGGACTAGCGAGGAAACAAAAAATAAATACATTAATAAAATATTAGACCAAAAATGCAACCACGCGATGGTTTTAATATTAACATAGAAGCTGTTCATTAGTTTCAACTAGACTTAACCTCGAGTTGGAAACAAGAGATAAGTAATATAATTTATATAATTGGGGCAGATAACATCATTTACTGCATCGGTTATTACGAAACGATTGACAATATTATACTCGTGTAATTTTCACAGAGTGCTCTTAAGCGGGCAGTACGTAAAGACCCGACAAGAGCCGATCTTTTCAAAATATTTGAATTTTTGCTAAATCGTCTGTGATCGAGTAAAGTCGTGTAAATCAATCGGCTCTACTCGAGTTGATCTGGAACTGGACGGGGTGCCCGCCGACAGGTCCGTGAAGTCGGCCAATAATTAGTGTATACGCTATTTTTCAGCCGACTGTCTTTGATGGTCGGGGGAAAAAACCGTTAAATTTTGAAGTCGGCTTTTCAGCCGACTGTTTTTGATCCGGGGAAAAAAAAGTTAAATTTTGGACGTGTTGCTGACGTATGTCGATCGGTTTTCAGACGTGCAGCAATCGTTTTTTATATTATATTGGGCATATTATATTATTTATTGGTTTTATATATATATATTATACAGTATATATATAGTATATTATTATATATATATATATATATATATATATATATATATATATATACCGTATATATATATATATATATATATATATATATATATATATATATATATATATATTAAATATATTATATAGTATAATACATATACATATATATATATATATACTGTATATATATATATATATATATTGGTCTTTGATTATTCATTTAGTTGAGTATTATTATTATATTTAAATTATATACTATATTATATATTGTGTATATATATATATATAGTAGTGTTTTATTATTAATTATTTTTATATTTATTATAATTATTATAATTTTATATTAATTCTATATTTTATTTTATTTGTATTATATATTATATAATATATATTATATTATAGACTGTATATATATATATATTATATATAGTGTGATATAAACAGTTCTATGAATAGTGACTGTACTGAGTGAACTCCGTGGCCAGGTGTCAGGTGTCTAGGCGGCACCTTTGATGTGGTAGACTCATAGGTGGGCACGATAACCAAAAACCTTAATTTCGTTAACCGTTATTTCGTTAACGAAAACCTTAACTTCGTTAACCGGTAACCGGCGATACATTTATTGCTCGTTACCGTTAAATCGTAAAATCGTTAAATAGCTAAATCCGATCCTTTCGATAACGATATCGTTACTTCGTTAGTATCGTTATTTATCGAAGATATGGATATTTATCATATTTTAAATAAAAAATCTTAAATGCAGCAATGCTATCATTATTTTATTAGAAAAAAAAAAACACCTGACATTACGAGGGTTCGGTTCGGCTTTTAGTTTACCTATTTATTGACTATTCTGCGGATTTTTGCCTGTTTGGCAATTAAACCGCTGAGTGCCAGCCAATTTTGACGGTGTGCTTCTGCCAGTGCCAGATTTTTTGTTTGTTTTTTTTTGTTTTTTGGCTAAATCTATCAAGTTGGGGAGAGAAAGGAAGGATAATGGTAAAAAAAAACACTCCCCTCGCCAGAAATCAGGTCCCCGATGGTCCCGAAAGTAGCTGAAAAGACACTATAGACTACAGAGACTTTTATGGTATCGGAATGTATGGGTGGGAGGGTGGTTTTGGGGTTGGTGAGCGGAAGGTAGAAGGGTAATTGACTTGTGTACACATATGAAGCCGATTGGTGAGGTAGTTTCGCCACCACGGATTTTCCTTTTTTTCCTTTTCTTCGTACAGATACACTAGAAGTGGGCGGTGGCAGGCGGTTGGGGGTGTGGTGGGGGGAAGGCAGAAGGGTAAGGGACTTGTCACACAAATATGGAACCGATTGGTATAGTCGTTTCACCGCCACAGATTTTCCTTTGTTTTCCTTCTGACGTGACCGACAGTCAGCGAGTGGGTGGGAGGAGGGATTTGGGATTTTTGTGGTGGGTAGCCTAAAGGGTAAGCCTAAAGTAAATGTGGTAAAAATATGAAGGCCATAGGTGCAGTCGTTTCGCTGCTACGATTTTTTTTCGGAGAGGACGTATATATGCGTCCCTGGCACTCAGCTGGTTAATTAACGATTATCCCTATTTTGGAACAAAAAGTATCGACGACGACGACGATACGTTTACCCGTTAAAGCTGGAAAAAAATGTATCCGATAAACATAAACGTTAACCCGAAATCATTAACCATTACATTATCGCGTTACTTTATCGCATCGCGTTAGTGCCCACCTATGGGTAGACTGTGTGGGGGTCAACGGCCCCCGACCTTTATATAGGGTTGGGTACTTGGTCGTGCTTCTGTCGTAGGAGTCGACCCTGTCGGGTGACACACGTATGTATCGTGCGACACACTTGCGCAGCACATATGCTGCTCGTCTGGCAGACGGCTAACATCCTAACAACATCCAACTTAGCGTACTGTGAACATGTTGCGCGGACGTGTGTGTCGTACTGACATCGTAATAGGGTCACGGCTAACATCCTAACAACATCCAACTTAGCGTACTGTGAACGTGTTGCACGGACGTGTGTGTCGTACTGACATCGTAATAGGGTCACGAGTTAACGTGTGGCAGACGTAAATGTGTCGTGACTGACGTGTGAGTGACGTGTGAGTGACGTGCGGCTGTCCTTGTCTGGCGAGCCTCGTGTCAAACGTGTCGATTCGGCAAAAAGTTGTTAAATCGGCTAACATCGGCCGTTGTCATGTCTTGACGTACTGTATGGGACGCGGCCTTTAGTCAGGAGATACATTGCGTGCGTTTGTGTGTGATGAAGGGTGTTGAGCAATAATTGTCGATTAATAATGATTCCACTCTTGGTACTCATTTATTTGAAAATAGCTGATATTAAGGACCAATGTGAATTACGGCACTTGATGATGTAATGGTTAGTGTTTAAGATCTGTATGTGGTAACCCAGGTTCGAATCCCGGGAAGATTACAGACTTTCATTAAGAGACCCCCCTTCATGATAAATGTGTAAATTTTTCGGCAGATAAATGACCCGGTCAAAGGCCGGTTCCTCCTAAATGTCAAGCTCGCTATCGCTCTCCAAGGAAAAATCGACACTTAAATGGCACAAAAGGTATTAATATTGACAAAGAAGTAGAGCGAAGTCTTAAAATCGCCAAAATAATGGGCCGAATGTCTTAAAATCTCAGAACTAAGGGGCTAAACGTGAGGGAGAAGGAGGAACAGAAAAAAAAACCCTTCCCCCTTAAATAGTGCAATATACAGTAAGTGGCAAGATATATATATATATAATTATATACGATATTTGTAGTGGATCGCCAAGGGTTAGTGTCTCAAGGAGGGATCGTTAGTTTTTCTGGCCCCTCTTCTCCCTTATGTTTAGCTCCAACAGTTTTCAGATTTTGTGACGTTCTGTCCATTAGTTTGGCGATTTTAAGAACTTTTGCCTCAATTTTTGTTTTGTTTTCTATATTTAGACCTTTCGTGTCATTTAGGTGTCGAGTTTTTCCTGGCGAGCGATAGCGAGCCTGTAATTCAAAAGAGACCGGACATGTTTCAATCGAAAAATGTAAAAAAATTATCTTGAAAGGGGTCTTGAGGGTGTTTTTTAAAGCTTGATGTACGTCTTGGGAGGGGAGAAAAAATTATATATATATATATATATATATATATATATATATATATATATGCACCCCCTCTCTCCTACTTATGCCTAACATCCTAATCTCTTTTAAAGATGTACTTTCTACCCTCTCTCGGCTTAATACTAAGAAGGCGTACGATCCGGTCCGGACGGTGTTCCTCCTGTTGTACTTAAAAACTGTGCTTCCGTGCTGACCCCCTGCCTAGGCAAACTCTTTCATCTCTGTCTCTCCTCTAACATCTTTCCTTCTTGCTGGAAGTTTGCTCTCATTCAACCTGTCTCAAAGAAGGGTGACCGCTCTCAACCCTCCAACTATCGTCCAATTGCTCTCATCTCTTGTATCTCTGAAGTTTTTGAAACTATTCTTGCTTCCAAATTTCTTAAGCATTTCTCTTCTCATAATTTGCTCTCAGATCGCCAGTATGACTTCCTTAAGGGTCGCTCTACTGGTGATCTTCTTTCATATCTTACTAACTCTTGCTCATCCAACTTTCGGGACTTCAGTGAGACTTTTTCTGTTGCACTAGATATATCAAAGGCCTTCGATAGAGTCTGGCACAAATCTTTAATTTCCAAACTGCCCTCCTTCGGTTTCTGTCCCTCCATCTGTGCCTTTGTCTCTAATTTCCTTTCCGGCCGTTCCATAGCTGCGGTTGTGGACGGCCATCGCTCAATTCCTCATCCTATTAACTCCAGTGTTCCTCAGGGTTCTGTCCTATCTCCTATTATCTTTCTAATTTTCATAAATTATCTTCTGAACTGTACATCTAGTCCCATCCATTCATATGCAGACGAATCTACTTTCCACCACTCAATTAGTTTTCCAGAACGCCCCAGCCAGCAGTCCCTCAAAAGTAAACATAATGAAGCCATAAAATGCTTATCTTCTGATCTAACTACTCTTTCCAATTGGGGTAGAGAAAACCTTGTTGCATTTAATGGTTCCAAAACTCAATTTATCCACCAGTCAGGAACCTCCAGAGGACTATCCCTTATTCTTCAACAATACAAAAATCAATCCTTCATCTTCCCTCAATGTTCTAGGTGTCTCTTTTTCTTCTGCTCTCACTTGGAAAGACCATATTACCAGTCTCGCTAAGGCAGCCTCCAGAAGCTGGGTGTGCTCAACCGCCTCAAGGGGTTCTTTACCCCTGCTAAGCTACTTGCTCTGTACAGGGGCACAGTGCGTCCTTGTATGGAGTATTGTGCACATGTGTGGGGAGGATCCTCTCACACCGCACTCCTAGATAAAGTAGAAAGGAAAGCTTTTCGTATCATTAAATCCCGTCCACTCACCAACTCTCTGCAATCTCTTTCTCTTCGCCGCAATGTTGCATCTCTCTCACTATTCTATCGCTACTACAATAATCAGTGTTCCTCGGAGCTTTCCCAGTGTATACCACCTCCTCTACGTAGGGTACGTAGTACCCGCCTTGCAACAATCCCACCCCTACTCTGTGCAACTCTCCAACCCAAGAGTGAAACGCTATTCTCAGACTTTCTTCTATTCAACTGCTGAGCTCTGGAACTCTCTCCCAGAATCAGTCTTATTGCTTCAAACTCTGTGTGTCCAGGCATTTTAGCTCGAACGTCCCTTGATTTCGGCCCGGTCACGCTTTGAAATCTGGGGGAGGCACTCGCTGCAGGCAGCTATGCCTTTTGTCTCCCTCATTCACATAGAAAGAAAAAAAATATATATATATATATATACCGGTTTATATATATATATATATATATATATATATATATATATATACTGTACAAGGACAAATGCCCCCCACAATCTCAGACTTGCTAGTGTGAATGTTGGTAGTTTGAATCTGCGTGCGAATGAAGTGGCTGAGATGTGTGAGAGGAGGCGAGTGGACGTCTGCTGTACCCAGGAAACACTCTGGAAGAGGCATGGGGTACAGTGGATTGTCGGAAGGAGGAAAAGATATAGGATATACTGGATGGGTGTGGAGACTGATAAAGCGAAAGGAGGAGTGGGTGTTCTGGTGGCTGAAGAGCTGGCGGAAATTGTGCTTCAGATTACAAGAGTTAGTGAAAGGCTGATTGTTTTGAAGTTGAAAGTTGGTGAAAGAATTCTGAATGTGATATCTGCATATGCCCCACAGGCTGGTTTAAAGAAAGAGATAAAAGAGGACTTCTGGAATGACACCGTCAGTGTCATTTCAGGCCTCTCGGAGAACGAAATAACAATCGTGGGGGGGAACCTCAATGGTCACGTTGAGCATCTGCAGATGAATACGAAGGGGTACATGGAGGAAATGGTTACGGAATGAGAAATCTAGAAGGCGAATATATATTGGAGTCCTGCGTTGCATTCAACATGGTTGTGTGTAACACAAAGTTCAAGAAAAGACAGAACCACCTGATCACATATAACTCTGGGGTCTCCAGTAGCCAGATAGATTACTTCTTGGTTAACAGGAAAGACTGGAAACTAGTTCGAGATGTAAAGGTCATCCCGAGCGAAGAATGTATCCCCCCAGCATAAGCTACTTGTGTGCGACATGAGCTTATACAGAGATCCTAAGCGCAAGAATGTTTACATACCCAAAAGGAAAGTGTGGCTGCTGAAGGACAAGGAAGTTAGGGATAGGTTTCATAGTGAACTGGAGGAAATTAATAGAAATAAGGAAGCTAGGCCTAACGATGTAAATAGTCAATGGAACTTTCTTAAGCATAGCCTTATCGCTGCCACTGACAAAGTCTGGGAAAACAAAGGGTCACCCCAGGAATAAGACCTCCTGGTGGTGGAATGATGAGGTAGAACATGCTGTAAAAGAGAAAAGGAGATGCTTCAAAGCATGGAAGAAAGGAGGCAGCAAGGAGGAATACCAGGCAGCTAAACGAACTGCCAAAAGAGTTATTTACAATGCTAAAAATCGCATTAAGGACCTGGTCCTCGAACAAGTGTGTAACACTGACAATCCCAATGGGATCTTCAACCTAGCTAGTAAGCATGGAAGGTACACTATGAACGACTGCTAAATGTAGAGTTTTAATGGGATAAGGAACAGCTTAGTATCGAAAAACCAATATCTGGGCCCCCTCCTTTGATAGCACCAGCTGTAGTGAGCGACGCAATCAATAAAATGAAGGACGGTAAAGCTCCAGGTTGCTCCGACATTGTCGCTGAGATGATAAAAGCCTCAGGGGAGATTGGTGTAAACTTAGTCACTGAGTTGATAAACACCATTATTAAAGATGAGAAAATCCCAGAGGATTGGCTCAAAAGTGTAATAGTAAATATTTACAAAGGAAAAGGGGATGCGCTAGATAGAGGAAATTATAGGGGCCTGAAAATGCTTGACCAAATCATGAAGGTCTGTGAGAGAGTCCTTGAGGGTTTACTTCCCGACCTCTGTGACTAAGTTAAATGTGTTTCGATACTAAAAATAGTCTTTGTCAGGTATGATTTTACAATTCATTGCATAAGATATGCTTTGTAAAGGCAGAATTATTTGATTCGAGATAAGCTTAGTAGTTCAATACACTGGGTAATCATAGGGTACCTATAGTATATACGAGAAGGTTGTGTCAACCTAACTTATAGAAATCTTATTGTTTCTAGCTAACGTTTTAACCCATATAGCACACCATTAGTTTTACACTTATTTTTCTTCAGTTTATATGCCTTATATTTTTCTAGAGGGTGGCACAGAAGTTGGTCATACAGCTGGCAAAAATTGACAACACTTCCGTTCTATACATCTGTGTAGACAAGCTGTAAGCTACGTGATACTGTCCGATGGATATTTTGTTTAAACACACAATAACCACTGCTTTGAATAATGGCCCTTTAACGCAGAATAGGTAGTAGAAATTACTGGTATTTTTTTAAATTAGTAACTAAATCTATATGACTAATGTGATATTATAAGACGAAGTACGCTCAATGAAAGTGTATTCACTTTATAATTTAGACGGTATACTGATTTATTTTGAAGTCTTATCCAGTTCAAAAGACTTGTAATAAGTAAATATACAGTATGTGACCAGAAGATGATGGCATTTTCAAAAATATTGTAAATGTTATCATTCCTGATATAGAAACCTTATAATATAGCCTACTTTGGTATTGATAATTATATATGATATCATGCACTCAACAAGCTTATTATAAGTTCTATTAAAGCAAACACGTCAAGAATAAAGGAACATTTAATAAAGAGAAAACAAGATTCTACGAACGAGAATCAATAGGCAAATATATCAGCTTTCCAACTATCAACAACAACCTTAAATTGAAGAGCTACCTGTGTTGCGTACAAAATGCGGTTCTCAGTAGCCTACCTGAAATTTCTAATAAGATGCATTAACTCTGTAGTTGGTGGTACGGTTGGGGTTAATGGAGCCTTGTATGTCCTCATTTCCTTCAGTATGACTGTTTTTGTTCTTCCCAATTTTTCTCCAATAATTCCTTCTTCCAATTGTTCTTAATTTGTTCTTCTCCTCTGCCTATGTATACAGCATGTTTTATTTGTTTTGTTATATTAATTTATGTTATAATTTTATTTATGTTTTGTATATCAGTAACTCGAATTCACCACGATAATACGTTGTTTATGTGTAATGGTGACCTATACACCTCGCAGGCGTACGTATTTTTGTTATCACAGGGAGGCCACAAAACAATAAAACCTATCCATGTTTTTCCCGTGACACCTGCCTAAGAAAAGAACAAAGCATATAGAGAGTGGTTGGGTAGTAGAGGGAATGAAGATTTCGAGAGACAGAAACGAGCAAGGTACGTGGAGAGTAAGAGGGTGGTGAAGAGAGTAGTGAAGGAAAGTAAGAGAAGAGTAGATGAGGAATTTGGAAGGAATCTGAGTGTAAAATGGAGGGAGAGTAAGAAACTGTTCTGGAAAGAAGTCAAGAAAGTTAGGGAAGGTAGCAAGGGAAACAGTAAGGGTGTGAAAGATAAGGATGGGAGAATGCTAGCCGAGAAGCAAGAGAGAGTCGAAAGATTCAGTGAGTTGCTAAATGTAAGGAATGAAGAGCCAGCAAACATAGCTGCATGGATATGGTATGGGAGGGAGAAGAAGAGAAGTAGTGGAGGAGGAGGTGGGGATCTGGAGGTCAGAAGTGTGGGAAGCCATGAAAAGAGTGAAGTGGGAAAGGGGAAAGCACCAGGAACAGATGGAGTGTGTGGGGAAATGTTGAGGTATGGTGGTGAGATAGTGATCGAATGGGTATGGACAATGTGCAAACTAGCATGGGAGAAGGGGAGTGCACCCGATGACTGGAAGACTGGCATAATAGTCCCCCTATATAAGGGCAAAGGGGAAAGAGGAGTGTGTGGTAACCACCGAGGAATATGTCTTCTAAGCGTAGTAGGGAAGGTATACAGTAGGGTAGTGATTGAGAGAGTGAGAGTGAGAGAGTGAGAACGGAGAAATGGATAGGCGACGAGCAGGGAGGTTTTGGGAAGGGAAGAGGATGTGTAGATCAGATTTTTACCCTGAATTGTGTTGTGGAGAAATATCGGGAGAAGAAACAAAAGGTGTATGTTGCCTTTATGGACTTGGAGAAAGCCTATGACAGAGTGGATAGAGAAGGTTTGTGGAAAGTACTTAGAATATAGAGTAGATGGCAAGTTGCTGAAAGCAGTGAAGAGCATGTATGAGGGTGCAAAGGCGGCAGTACATCTCGAGAATGAGCAGAGCGAGTTCTTTGACCTGAATATTGGCTTGAAAAAGGGGTGTGTGATGTCCCCGTGGTTGTTTACTGTATATATGGATGGAGTCATGAAAGAAATACTATCAAGAGCAGTGGATGTTGGTGTATCGCTGAAAAGGGAGGGATTTGAGTGGAAGCTACCTATACTGCTGTTTGCGGATGATACAGTTCTGATGAGTGATAATGAATGGGAGTTGCAGGGTCTGGTAAATGAGTTTGGAACAGTGTGCGAAAAACGGAATTTGAAGGTAAATGCGGGGAAGAGCAAGGTTATGGTCTTCGAAAGGGGTGAAGTCACAGAGTGTGAGGTGAAGCTGAACGGTCAGGTTATGGAGATCGTCAACTCTTTTAAGTATCTGGGCAGTGTGTTGAGTAAAGATGGGACTATGGATGAAGAAGTGCGGGAGAGGGTACAACAGGGGAACGCTGAAGCAGTAACAAGAAATAGGGTGGTCAGTATGGAAGTGAAGAAGTTCTTGCATGACAGTGTGGTAATCCCGACACTGACTTACGGAAGCGAAGCATGGACGTTGGTTGAGAGACTCAGACCAAGAGTGAGAGCAGTGGAAATGAATTACTTAAGAAGTGCGTGCGGAGTTACATGGAGGGATGGACAGACTATTGAGGAAGTAAGAAGGAGGTGTGGTGTGGAGGTAGATGTGCTGGAAAGTGTGAAAAGGAACAACTTGAGATGGTTCGGCCATATGGAACGTATGGAAAGCGAGAGAATGACTAAGAGGGTGTACGAGAGCGAGGTGGAGGGACAGAGAGGGAGAGGTAGACCGAATGAGAGGTGGAAGGATGGAGTGAGGAAGTATATGAACGAAGGCGGTGCTGGTTGGGGGGAGGGGCGTCGACTGACTGGGGACAGAGGTGCATGGGGGCGGTTCGTTCGTGGCCACCCCTTCGGGGATCACGGCGTCGGGGAATAGATAGATAGATAGACCTGCCTAAGAGGAATATTTTAGTCCGTGAATATCGTGTACAGCTTCTACCTCTGATATTAACCCGACTCACACTCCCAGCCACTGTAAAACGTTTCCTTAATTTAAGCTCTTAACCCCTTCACCACCATTAAGAAATTGTCATCATATTCTGGTTATCATTGGACGAATTTCGTGTTTGTAATCTACTTATGCGACTCAAATGAGTAAATACGATCTCAATAAATCCTCTTAGGCACATACAGTAGGTCCTTCTTAAACTGCATACACTCATCAAATTTTAGGCAGAATCAAAGGTGAAAAGGCGTCATGGTGCTGAAGGGGTTAAGGATTATGACGCATTTCTACACAAAACGAGGTCAGAGCAAACAGCGTGAAAATAAATGTAAGATTAAGGCGAGAAGGAAGAGGAGGGGAAGAAAGTAGAACAATGGGGAAGAGTGGACAAGGGGAGGTGAGAGAGATCGACCATAACACAGGGGATAAGAATAAATGTAAGATAAAGGAGAGAGGGAAGGAAAGGGGTAGAAAGTAGAACAGTAGAAAGAGTGGACGGGGGGAGGTGAAAGAGCTCGACCATAACACAGGGGATAAGAAGAAATGTAAGATAAAGAACAGATGAGAAGGAAGGAGAGGGGGGGAAAGTAGAACAGTAGAAAGAGTGGACAGAGGGAGGTGAAAAAAATTAATCATAACACAGAATATAGGAAGAATTGTATGATCAAGGGAAGGGAGGAGAGGGGGAGAAAATAGAACCGGAGGAGGCCGGGAAATTTTTCTACCGAAAAATGTACACATTTATCTTGTAGGGGGGTCTAAGGCGTGTTTTTGTTTAAGCTTGATGGAGGACTAGCGAGGAAACTAAAAATAATACATTAATCAAATGTTAGACCAAAAATGCAACCACCCGATGGTTTTAATATTAACATAGAAGCTGTTCATTAGTTTCAACTAGACTTAACCTCGAGTTGGAAACAAGAGATAAGTAATATAATTTATATAATTGGGGCAGATAACATCATTTACTGCATCGGTTATTACGAAACGATTGACAATATTATACTCGTGTAATTTTCACAGAGTGCTCTTAAGCGGGCAGTACGTAAAGACCCGACAAGAGCCGATCTTTTCAAAATATTTGAATTTTTGCTAAATCGTCTGTGATCGAGTAAAGTGTAAATCAATCGGCTCTACTCGAGTTGATCTGGAACTGGACGGGGTGCCCGCCGACAGGTCCGTGAAGTCGGCCAATAATTAGTGTATACGCTATTTTTCAGCCGACTGTTTTTGATGGTCGGGGGAAAAAAACGTTAAATTTTGAAGTCGGCCAATAATTAGTGTATACGCTATTTTTCAGCCGACTGTGTTTGATGGTCGGGGAAAAAAAACGTTAAATTTTGAAGTCGGCCAATAATTAGTGTATACGCTATTTTTCAGCCGACTGTCTTTGATGGTCGGGGAAAAAAACCGTTAAATTTTGGACGTGTTGCTGACGTATGTCGATCGGTTTTCAGACGTGCAGCAATCGTTTTTGACCTGGGCATAACAGGTGAGTTAAAGTGTTTTATTATTATTGGTTTTAACCATTCTTATTATTATATATTAATTATATATTATATTATATTATATTATTTTATTTTATATATATATATATATATATATATATATATATATATATATATATATATATTAAATATATTATATATATATATATATCTATATATATTATTATATAGTATATACATATACATATATATATACTGTATATATATATATATATTGGTCTTTGATTATTCACTTAGTTGTGTATTATTAATCTTATTTAAATTATATACTATATTATATATTGTATATACAGTATATATATAGTAGTGTTTTATTATTAATTATTTTTTATATTTATTATTATAATTATTATAATTTTATATTAATTCTATATTTTATTTTATTTGTATTATATATTATATAATATATATTATATTAAAGACTGTATATATATATATATATTATATAGTGTGATATAAACAGTTCTATGAATAGTGACTGTACTGAGTGAACTCCGTGGCCAGGTGTCAGGTGTCTAGGCGGCACCTTTGATGTGGTAGACTCATAGGTGGGCACGATAACCAAAAACCTTAATTTCGTTAACCGTTATTTCGTTAACGAAAACCTTAACTTCGTTAACCGGTAACCGGCGATACATTTATTGCTCGTTACCGTTAAATCGTAAAATCGTTAAATAGCTAAATCCGATCCTTTCGATAACGATATCGTTACTTCGTTAGTATCGTTATTTATCGAAGATATGGATATTTATCATATTTTAAATAAAAAATCTTAAATGCAGCAATGCTATCATTATTTTATTAGAAAAAAAAACACCTGACATTACGAGGGTTCGGTTCGGCTTTTAGTTTACCTATTTATTGACTATTCTGCGGATTTTTGCCTGTTTGGCAATTAAACCGCTGAGTGCCAGCCAATTTTGACGGTGTGCTTCTGCCAGTGCCAGATTTTTTGTTTGTTTTTTTTTGTTTTTTGGCTAAATCTATCAAGTTGGGGAGAGAAAGGAAGGATAATGGTAAAAAAAAACACTCCCGTCGCCAGAAATCAGGTCCCCGATGGTCCCGAAAGTAGCTGAAAAGACACTATAGACTACAGAGACTTTTATGGTATCGGAATGTATGGGTGGGAGGGTGGTTTTGGGGTTGGTGAGCGGAAGGTAGAAGGGTAATTGACTTGTGTACACATATGAAGCCGATTGGTGAGGTAGTTTCGCCACCACGGATTTTCCTTTTTTTCCTTTTCTTCGTACAGATACACTAGAAGTGGGCGGTGGGAGGCGGTTGGGGGTGTGGTGGGGGGAAGGCAGAAGGGTAAGGGACTTGTCACACAAATATGGAACCGATTGGTGCAGTCGTTTCACCGCCACAGATTTTCCTTTGTTTTCCTTCTGACGTGACCGACAGTCAGCGAGTGGGTGGGAGGAGGGATTTGGAATTTTTGTGGTGGGTAGCCTAAAGGGTAAGGTAAATGTGGTAAAAATATGAAGGCCATAGGTGCAGTCGTTTCGCTGCTACGATTTTTTTTCGGAGAGGACGTATATATGCGTCCCTGGCACTCAGCTGGTTAATTAACGATTATCCCTATTTTGGAACAAAAAGTATCGACGACGACGATACGTTTACCCGTTAAAGCTGGAAAAAAATGTATCCGATAAACATAAACGTTGACCCGAAATCATTAACCATTACATTATCGCATTACTTTATCGCATCGCGTTAGTGCCCACCTATGGGTAAACTGTGTGGGGGTCTACGGCCCCCGACCTTTATATAGGGTTGGGTACTTGGTCATGCTTCTGTCGTAGGAGTCGACCCTGTCGGGTGACACACGTATGTATCGTGCGACACACTTGCGCAGCACATATGCTGCTCGTCTGGCAGACGGCTAACATCCTAACAACATCCAACTTAGCGTACTGTGAACGTGTTGCGCGGACGTGTGTGTCGTACTGACATCGTAATAGGGTCACGGCTAACATCCTAACAACATCCAACTTAGCGTACTGTGAACGTGTTGCGCGGACGTGTGTGTCGTACTGACATCGTAATAGGGTCACGAGTTAACGTGTGGCAGACGTAAATGTGTCGTGACTGACGTGTGAGTGACGTGTGAGTGACGTGCGGCTGTCCTTGTCTGGCGAGCCTCGTGTCAAATGTGTCAATTCGTCAAAAAGTTGTTAAATCGGCTAACATCGGCCGTTGTCATGTCTTGACGTACTGTATGGGACGCGGCCTTTAGTCAGGAGATACATTGCGTGCGTTTGTGTGTGATGAAGGGTGTTGAGCAATAATTGTCGATTAATAATGATTCCACTCTTGGTACTCATTTATTTGAAAATAGCTGATATTAAGGACCAATGTGAATTACGGCACTTGATGATGTAATGGTTAGTGTTTAAGATCTGTATGTGGTAACCCAGGTTCGAATCCCGGGAAGATCACAGACTTTCATTAAGAGACCCCCCTTCATGATAAATGTGTAAATTTTTCGGCAGATAAATGACCCGGTCAAAGGCCGGTTCCTCCTAAATGTCAAGCTCGCTATCGCTCTCCAAGGAAAAATCGACACTTAAATGGCACAAAAGGTATTAATATTGACAAAGAAGTAGAGCGAAAAGTCTTAAAATCGCCAAAATAATGGGCCGAATGTCTTAAAATCTCAGAACTAAGGGGCTAAACGTGAGGGAGAAGGAGGAACAGAAAAAAAAACCCTTCCCCCTTAAATAGTGCAATATACAGTAAGTGGCAAGATATATATATATATATAATTATATACGATATTTGTAGTGGATCGCCAAGGGTTAGTGTCTCAAGGAGGGATCGTTAGTTTTTCTGGCCCCTCTTCTCCCTTATGTTTAGCTCCAACAGTTTTCAGATTTTGTGACGTTCTGTCCATTAGTTTGGCGATTTTAAGAACTTTTGCCTCAATTTTTGTTTTGTTTTCTATATTTAGACCTTTCGTGTCATTTAGGTGTCGAGTTTTTCCTGGCGAGCGATAGCGAGCCTGTAATTCAAAAGAGACCGGACATGTTTCAATCGAAAAATGTAAAAAAATTATCTTGAAAGGGGTCTTGAGGGTGTTTTTTAAAGCTTGATGTACGTCTTGGGAGGGGAGAAAAAATTATATATATATATATATATATATATATATATATATATATATATATATATATATATATATATATATGCACCCCCTCTCTCCTACTTATGCCTAACATCCTAATCTCTTTTAAAGATGTACTTTCTACCCTCTCTCGGCTTAATACTAAGAAGGCGTACGATCCGGTCCGGACGGTGTTCCTCCTGTTGTACTTAAAAACTGTGCTTCCGTGCTGACCCCCTGCCTAGGCAAACTCTTTCATCTCTGTCTCTCCTCTAACATCTTTCCTTCTTGCTGGAAGTTTGCTCTCATTCAACCTGTCTCAAAGAAGGGTGACCGCTCTCAACCCTCCAACTATCGTCCAATTGCTCTCATCTCTTGTATCTCTGAAGTTTTTGAAACTATTCTTGCTTCCAAATTTCTTAAGCATTTCTCTTCTCATAATTTGCTCTCAGATCGCCAGTATGGCTTCCTTAAGGGTCGCTCTACTGGTGATCTTCTTTCATATCTTACTAACTCTTGGTCATCCAACTTTCGGGACTTCAGTGAGACTTTTTCTGTTGCACTAGACATATCAAAGGCCTTCGATAGAGTCTGGCACAAATCTTTAATTTCCAAACTGCCCTCCTTCGGTTTCTGTCCCTCCATCTGTGCCTTTGTCTCTAATTTCCTTTCCGGCCGTTCCATAGCTGCGGTTGTGGACGGCCATCGCTCAATTCCTCATCCTATTAACTCCAGTGTTCCTCAGGGTTCTGTCCTATCTCCTATTCTCTTTCTAATTTTCATAAATTATCTTCTGAACTGTACATCTAGTCCCATCCATTCATATGCAGACGAATCTACTTTCCACCACTCAATTAGTTTTCCAGAACGCCCCAGCCAGCAGTCCCTCAAAAGTAACATAATGAAGCCATAAAATGCTTATCTTCTGATCTAACTACTCTTTCCAATTGGGGTAGAGAAAACCTTGTTGCATTTAATGGTTCCAAAACTCAATTTATCCACCAGTCAGGAACCTCCAGAGGACTATCCCTTATTCTTCAACAATACAAAAATCAATCCTTCATCTTCCCTCAATGTTCTAGGTGTCTCTTTTTCTTCTGCTCTCACTTGGAAAGACCATATTACCAGTCTCGCTAAGGCAGCCTCCAGAAGCTGGGTGTGCTCAACCGCCTCAAGGGGTTCTTTACCCCTGCTAAGCTACTTGCTCTGTACAGGGGCACAGTGCGTCCTTGTATGGAGTATTGTGCACATGTGTGGGGAGGATCCTCTCACACCGCACTCCTAGATAAAGTAGAAAGGAAAGCTTTTCGTATCATTAAATCCCGTCCACTCACCAACTCTCTGCAATCTCTTTCTCTTCGCCGCAATGTTGCATCTCTCTCACTATTCTATCGCTACTACAATAATCAGTGTTCCTCGGAGCTTTCCCAGTGTATACCACCTCCTCTACGTAGGGTACGTAGTACCCGCCTTGCAACACAATCCCACCCCTACTCTGTGCAACTCTCCAACCCAAGAGTGAAACGCTATTCTCAGACTTTCTTCTATTCAACTGCTGAGCTCTGGAACTCTCTCCCAGAATCAGTCTTATTGCTTCAAACTCTGTGTGTCCAGGCATTTTAGCTCGAACGTCCCTTGATTTCGGCCCGGTCACGCTTTGAAATCTGGGGGAGGCACTCGCTGCAGGCAGCTATGCCTTTTGTCTCCCTCATTCACATAGAAAAAAAAAAAAAATATATATATATATATATATACTGTACAAGGACAAATGCCCCCCACAATCTCAGACTTGCTAGTGTGAATGTTGGTAGTTTGAATCTGCGTGCGAATGAAGTGGCTGAGATGTGTGAGAGGAGGCGAGTGGACGTCTGCTGTACCCAGGAAACACTCTGGAAGAGGCATGGGGTACAGTGGATTGTCGGAAGGAGGAAAAGATATAGGATATACTGGATGGGTGTGGAGACTGATAAAGCGAAAGGAGGAGTGGGTGTTCTGGTGGCTGAAGAGCTGGCGGAAATTGTGCTTCAGATTACAAGAGTTAGTGAAAGGCTGATTGTTTTGAAGTTGAAAGTTGGTGAAAGAATTCTGAATGTGATATCTGCATATGCCCCACAGGCTGGTTTACAGAAAGAGATAAAAGAGGACTTCTGGAATGACACCGTCAGTGTCATTTCAGGCCTCTCGGAGAACGAAATAACAATCGTGGGGGGGAACCTCAATGGTCACGTTGAGCATCTGCAGATGAATACGAAGGGGTACATGGAGGAAATGGTTACGGAATGAGAAATCTAGAAGGCGAATATATATTGGAGTCCTGCGTTGCATTCAACATGGTTGTGTGTAACACAAAGTTCAAGAAAAGACAGAACCACCTGATCACATATAACTCTGGGGTCTCCAGTAGCCAGATAGATTACTTCTTGGTTAACAGGAAAGACTGGAAACTAGTTCGAGATGTAAAGGTCATCCCGAGCGAAGAATGTATCCCCCCAGCATAAGCTACTTGTGTGCGACATGAGCTTATACAGAGATCCTAAGCGCAAGAATGTTTACATACCCAAAAGGAAAGTGTGGCTGCTGAAGGACAAGGAAGTTAGGGATAGGTTTCATAGTGAACTGGAGGAAATGAATAGAAATAAGGAAGCTAGGCCTAACGATGTAAATAGTCAATGGAACTTTCTTAAGCATAGCCTTATCGCTGCCACTGACAAAGTCTGGGAAAACAAAGGGTCACCCCAGGAATAAGACCTCCTGGTGGTGGAATGATGAGGTAGAACATGCTGTAAAAGAGAAAAGGAGATGCTTCAAAGCATGGAAGAAAGGAGGCAGCAAGGAGGAATACCAGGCAGCTAAACGAACTGCCAAAAGAGTTATTTACAATGCTAAAAATCGCATTAAGGACCTGGTCCTCGAACAAGTGTGTAACACTGACAATCCCAATGGGATCTTCAACCTAGCTAGTAAGCATGGAAGGTACACTATGAACGACTGCTAAATGTAGAGTTTTAATGGGATAAGGAACAGCTTAGTATCGAAAAACCAATATCTGGGCCCCCTCCTTTGATAGCACCAGCTGTAGTGAGCGACGCAATCAATAAAATGAAGGACGGTAAAGCTCCAGGTTGCTCCGACATTGTCGCTGAGATGATAAAAGCCTCAGGGGAGATTGGTGTAAACTTAGTCACTGAGTTGATAAACACCATTATTAAAGATGAGAAAATCCCAGAGGATTGGCTCAAAAGTGTAATAGTAAATATTTACAAAGGAAAAGGGGATGCGCTAGATAGAGGAAATTATAGGGGCCTGAAAATGCTTGACCAAATCATGAAGGTCTGTGAGAGAGTCCTTGAGGGTTTGATCAGGCAAAGCATCTCTATTGATGATATGCAGTTTGGTTTTATGCCAGGAAGGGGTACAACCGATGCTATCTTCATAGTCAGGCAGATACAGGAAAGATACTTACTAAAAGGCAGGGATCTTTACTTTGTGTTTATAGACCTGGAGAAGGCCTTTGATAGGGTGCCTAGAGATGTTGTGCAGTGGGCTATGAGGAAACTTGGTGTGGAAGAGTGGCTGGTGCGTGTGATAATGAAGATGTATGAGGATTCGCGAAGTGCGGTGAGGGTGAAGGGTGTACTGAGTGATGAGTTCGCAGTCCGTGTTGGAGTCCATCAGGGTTCAGTGTTAAACCCCCTCCTCTTTATTATGGTCTTGGAGGCACTGTCCAGAGTTTTTAGAGGCAGACTCCCGTTGGAACTCTTTTATGCAGACGATTTAGTCCTAATAGCTGACAGTATGCAAGATGCTGAGGCCAAATTCAGAGAGTGGAGAGAGGGCATGGCGAGCAAGGGTTTAAGAGTCAATATTAACAAAACCAAAGTTATGCATTGTAGATTGAGACGAGGCAATGTGGAAAAGAGCGGTGCATACCCATGTGCAGTGTGTGGAAAGGGAGTGGGCGTTAACTCAATTCAATGTAGCATCTGTCGATGTTGAGTACACCATGGGAGTAAGCGCTGTAGTAGAATAAAGGGGCCCCTACCGAAGGATAAGTCAGAAATAGAAAAATTTGAGTGCATAGTGTGCAAAGGCGAGCTTGTGTTAAGTAATGATCCTGTGGCTGTGAATTATGGAAATGAGTCTTTGGAGATGAACAAGTTTTGTTAAATAAGGAGATGCCATCTCTGCCGGTGGTGGGGCCGAGGCTGCCACTGCTGCTAGAATTAGGTGTGGCTGGGGGAAGTTCAGAGAATTGATGCCAATCCTGACCATGAAAAGAATGCCCCTCCCCCTGAAGGGAAAGGTGTATGCCTCATGTGTTAGAAGTGCAATGACGTATGCCTCAGAAACATGGGCCGTTAAAGTAGAGGATGTCAACAGAATGGAGCGTAATGAGATGAGAATGGAGAGATGGATGTGTGGGGCCAGGCTACAGGATAGAATAACAAATGTTGAGCTGAGGAGACGTTTAGGTATAAAGAGTATTAGCGAGGTGATACGTACAAGTAGACTGGGATGGTATGGACATGTGGAGAGAATGGATGAACAAAATTGGGTGAAAAAATGCAGGTCTGTGATTGTGGAGGGAGCTGCACCAAGGGGTGGACCGAGGAAGACCTGGGATCGGACTATACGCGCCGATCTCAAATCCAAGAACTTGACAAGTGAAGCAGCCCTTAACAGGGTTGCCTGGAACGGCGCCATTAGGACAAGAGACTGAAACTGCACTTATGTGTGGAACACTCGGTCTTAAAATGTTATGTATGTATGTATGTATGTATGTATATATATATATATACTGTATATATATATATATACCGGTATATATATATATATATAAATATATATATATATATATATATATATACAAATAAAACCACCCATTCTATTGTAATATAGTAGGTGAGAAGATATATATATACAATATTTGTAGTGGATCGCCAAGGGTTAGCTTAAAAGATTAACCTTAGTTTTGAAACACCAGAGTGGGCTTTTTAATCAAGGAAATTGATTGAATTGCTGAGGGGAATCCATGGCGACTTTTGCTATGTGCATGTAAAAATCCATGGAATTGAGAGAGCAGAGGACCGACCCATTTTCTCCTCAGGTATATTGTGTTTCCGCCTGTTAAGGGGAGACTGACCGTTTGTTTTGTCTATTAATTCATTTATTCATATATTTTTTGTTTCCTCCCTAGACCTCCATCAAGCTTAGAAAAACACCCTCTAGACCCCCCTTCAAGATAAATTTGTGCATTTTTCGGTAGAAAAATGTTCCGGCCGAAGGCCGGTTCCTCTTAAAATTACAGGCTCGGTAACGCTCGCCAGGAAATAATCGACTCCTAAATGGCACGAAAGGTCTTAAAATTGACAACGAAATGGGACGAAAGGTATTAAAATCGCCAAACTAATGGGCCGAACATCTTATAATCTCAACACTAGTGGGGCTAAACATTAGGGAGAAGGGGGTCCAGCAAAACGGTCTGCCTCCCCTTAAATGTAAAATCCAACTACAAAAGCGAACAGAGGAAGCTAGTACAGTATTTTCATAATAAGTAGGTAAGATATTTTGACATATATCCTCTGTAACTCAAAAAGGGCCAGAGCAAATGGGTTTAGATTTTCACACCTATTTCCTGGCAGACTCTTCCCAAATGGTAGTAATATTAGCTCGATAACTCAAGTCGTTTGTGAGTTATAGAGGTAAATGGCCTCCTTACTTGGTACAGGGTACAGCACAGTTTCACCCTCAGGCATTGTCAACGGCAAGTGAATCATTGAACAACTTGACGCTTTCCATTTAAAGTTTAGAGGGGTTGGGTTCCTTCCTGATGGGTACACTTGTCAGCCACCGACAACCTGAAGTAACTCACCACAATACAGTTTAAAAAGTTTACCAAAAGAATATAATCTATACTCTGTTTCTTTTCAACTGACGATAAATTGAATCCATTGGCAGCTAATTTCTCGATACTTAAAGTAAAAATACAGAACCACTATGTCTCTGCATCATATTAAGACAAAGTTTATATAATTAGCACCATATTTCACTACACAATCTGCAAGATAACTAAAAAATCTTGATGGGAACTTGGCAATTAACAGACAGTTGAAAATAAACAGTTTATAGGAGTAGTGTTTGCTTAGTAGCTTGATAACAACAGTTTGGTGGATATTCAGTTGATGATGGTTATATGTGTGCGTGTGTGCGTGTGCGTGTGTGTGTGTGTGTGTGTGTGCACGTTCCATAGGGAAGAGCAAGCAATGTGTGATTGATGTCAAAGTAGTGTTCGTAATATTGTCAATTGTTATCTGATAATTTGCAAGTAGGCTAATTTTGAAAGGAACATCGTGCTCATTTAAATATTTGGGCAGTGTGTTAAGTAAAAATGAGAGTATGGATGAAGAAGTGCGGAAGAGGGTGCAACAAGGGAAGAGGGTTGTAGGAACGTTGAAAGCAGTAACAAAATATAGGGTGGTCAGCATGGAAGTAAAGAAGTCCTCGCATGACAGTGTGGTAATCCTGACTCTGACTTACGGGAAGCATGGACGTTGTTGGCGATACACAAACCAAGAGTGAGAGGGGTGGAAATGAGTTACTTGAGAAGTGCATGCAGAGTTACATGGAGGGATAGACCGACGAATGAGGAAGTAAGAAGGAGGTGTGGTGTGGAGGTAGATGTGCTGGAAAGTGTGAAAAGGAACACCTTGATATGGTTCGGTCATGTGGAACGTATGGGAAACGAGAGAATGACTAAGAGAGTGTACGAGAATGAGGTGGAAGGACAAAGAGGGAGAGGTGGAAGGATGGAGTTAAGAAGTATATGCATGAAAGTAGTGCTGGACGAGAGAAGAGACGTCGACTGACTGGGGACAGAGGTGCATGAGGCCGTTTCGTTCGTGGTCACCCCTTCGGGGATCACAGCATCCGGAAATAGATAGATAGATAGATAGACATCGTGCGGAACAAATGCTATAATTAATTTTAAGCAGAATGTAGGCTACTGGGTATACAATAATTTAATTATATTCAACTACTAACTTTAAATACTTTAACATTATATTAAATAACTTATACATATATGCTTCAGTGTTTAATTTAGAATGTAACCTATAGTAGATCTAAACTGTACGTAATTTCAAACCATTTGGTACTATAGTCTTTCTATCTTTTGCTGTAATAATAATGTATTCGGCATTGTTACCACTACCGTACTGCTTTGACCTACCACGATTAAAAGTCTACAAACGTAATTTAAAGATATCATTTTATTATATTGTACGTCAATAATAGAATGTCTTTAATCTTTCACTATAACAATATTGAGGAGTATGAACATTGTTGTAAACATGGGTAGAAGTAGAAAAACGTAATACATGCATAAGTGAGCAACACAACTAGAGTACCGGTACATCAAATATGGTTGAAACTATGTGTGATTCAGATTATACAACAATGTACTGTACTTAAACTTTCCCGCACCTGTATCCTCTCCCGTATTTCTTCCTGAAAGGTTGTCAGACTCTCAGTTCGCCTCTGTCATTCATAGTTGGTTTCAGCTGCAGCCTTTCACACACTAGCTCTCACCCACAGGTAGTCACATTCATCTCTTTACGACATTCTTTATTTCTTACACACACAACTTTCACCTGTTACAACAAAATGCCTCACCCATTTTATCAAGTTCGGCTGCTATGGAACGTCAATATTTGGTCTTAATAAACATCATTTATATAACAGCCATGCTAATATAAATATAAATAGAACTTTAAACTATAGCAAAGAGGACAGCCCTCCACCTTTACTCTTCTACTTTACTCTTTCTTTCCTCCTTTACGTATCTCTAATTCTTACAGGCCTCTCACCTCCCCAACCTTTAACTTTAACATTACCGGTATATGTGTCTGCATAGTGCTGTAAAATAACGCTAGTTATAAGGGATCCTAGTGTATTTACCCCTTCTGTTCCGACGACGTCTTTTTTTAATTTATTCTGACTACTATTAGACGATTTTGTCAGTTAATACAAAAGGCCATGAACAGGCTTCGTACTATCCCACTTAGCCCATTTTACTACCACATATCCTTCTTAAACTGCACACAATCGTCTACATATAGCTAGAATAGGACTAAAAAGACGTCGCCGATACAGAAGGGGTTACCGGATAATTATTAGTAACCCACAAGCATAACAACCACATGACTGCCGAAATGAGCCCGTAATTTTGAATATCAGTCATAATTCTCACATGAATACATAATCTGTCTTCCATTGACACCTTTTAGTTTGAAAATGAAGATAGGCATTATGATCCACCACGACTACAATTTTATTTCTTTAGCTTCCATCATCCATCAAAGGAAAAATGTTCCTTCCATGAAAGTCAAATCCTTTTGAGAGCTTCGGATTTTTGCAAACGAGTGAAAAAGTTAGGGATGAAAGGCAAAACTGTTCCAATATAGTGAGAATAATGTTCACTCACTCACTCACTCTCACGTGCACACATATGGGTATATTGTACTCACATTATGTACTAGATCACACGTTTGACATGCAGTATATCATTGCAAAGCGTCATAGTTGTCAAAATATGCTGTAATGTGAATAGAAAGATGTCCACATATAATATTACATGGGATTCACTGTGCAAAACTTTCAAGCAACTTTCCCTTGATGTGTAGGACAGAGGAGGAGGATCAATGAGGGATGGTTGTTTTTTTCTGGACCCCTTTCTCCCTCGTGCTTTACCACATTGGTATTCAGATTTTAAGACGTTCGGCCCATTAGTTTGGCGATTTTATCACTTACACTGAGGGCATAATTATTTTCGTTATATTAGGGCTCCTTCAGGCACTCCTGAATGATTGAGCAAGTGTCTGCATGAAATGAAGTGTATTCAGCCAAAAACTAAAAGAAAATAGCTTCAAAATAACACCAGAACAAGGTTTGTAGCGCGCAGGGTTAATCAGCAGTGCTATCATAGACATTTGAGCGAATATCGCGAATGTCGCACTACATTTGCCTTTGGCAGCCCTGCAGAATCTACCGGGATATACCTCCTCAGTGTCACAGCCGCCTGGCTAGGGAGTGGACGGGGGCCTGCCACGCTCCCGCTCACTCAGACTTGTCTCCACAGGCTTTAAAAGCCTATAAATTGCTATAAATTGCCATGTGCGTTCCTGAACATCTCCCGCAGCCAATGGGTTAACACCTTTTGCCCCATTTCATTGTCAATTTTTAGACCTTTCGTGCCATTTAGGTGTCAATTTTTTTCCTGGTAAGCGATAGCGAGCCTGAAATTTTATGAGGAACCAGCCGGTACACTTTTTTACCGAAATATTTACAAATTTATCTTGAAAGGGGATCTAAGGTGTGTGATGTACAGTAGGTCTAGCGAAGAAACAAAAAGAAAATATATATGAATGAATAAATACATAGACCAAAAAATAACCACTACCCCCTTAACCCCTTCTGTACCGGAGACGTCTTTTTTCTTATTTTCTAGCTATATTTAGACGATTTTGTGCAGCTTAAATTGGATCTGTGGTAGTAAAAAGGGTTAAGTGAGATAGTTCGAAGCCTGTTTATTGCTGGAGGGTCATTTGATTGAAATAGACAAAATAGTAGCCAGGATAAAGTTAAAAAGACGTGGAGCGGTACAGAAGGGGTTAATGTCAGGCCGGGCTTAGAGGTTGACCTACTGGGAAAGAGAACGGTAAGAATAACATATACACTATAGTCGACTCTGATTTTGGAATAAGACTTTGATTTTTAAATTCGCATCATGATATTTTGGGGTATTTCGTAGTCGAACATATACCTACCATGTGATAAGCAAATAACGTAATTACAAATATCCATTGATATAGTTATGTCTGTGGTACGTCCAATATTGAGAAATAACTAACTTATATATTAAGATAAAGACCTAAACAAATGTATATGTGCATGCCCATGCCCTGTGATACTTGTAAGCTGGTGTGATTTCAAATACAAAATAATTGCTGTACAATCTCTATGTCTATGGAGGGAGGTGGCTGATAATTAAACAGGAATCTAAAATTATCCAAATCCCACACACTTTTATTGCAAGGACCGTCACCTTACCATTATAATCCATACTTTCAATTCGTAAATCCCTTGATATTTAACAGAACAAATATCGAATATGTAACCCAAAATCTCAAAACGATGTTTTTATAACAAAATAATTGGGACTGGAATCTATACACATAAAGCCTGGGGAAACAGAAATACGAGACAAGACACAAACCAAGTGGATATATTGACGGAGGAACACAGACATTGCAACAATCCAGGAATATATATTTTAGATAAATTGAACCTCTGGCAGCCACAGGAAGAGAAGGATGAGGAACCAGTAAATAAAGACTGATAGACACATTTAAGGGGGATGGTTTATTTTATGGTCGATTATTGCATATATTTATTATTTGTTTTTTAGTTTCCTCCCTAGACCTCTATCAAACTTAAAAATAATATACATTAGATCTCCCTTCTAGATTAATTTGTACATTTTTCGGTAGAAACATGTCCCGGCCGAAGGCCGGTTCTTCCAAATTTACAGGCTCACTATCGTTCCCCAGGAAAACAATTGACACCTAAGTAACACGAAAGGTCTTAATATTGACAAAGAAATGGAGTGAAAGGTCTAAAAATCAATAAACTAATGGGGCAAACAACTTAAAATCAGAAAACGAATTGGGCTAAACACTAGGGAGAAGGGGATCTAGAAAAACGACCCATCTCCCCTAAAGATAAAGGAGGGAAGAAAGCAGACAAGGAAAGGAAAAATGGAAGTTCAGGTGACATTGCTGGAATATTATAACCTACCCTATGAAATCTATGTGTAACAACAATACTTCAAATACTTCAGGAGTTCAGGTGACATTGCTGGATATTATAACCTACCCTATGAAATCTATGTGTAACAACAATACTTCAAATACTTCAGGAGTTCAGGTGACATTGCTGGAATATTATAACCTACCCTATGAAATCTATGTGTAACAACAATACTTCAAATACTTCAGGAGTTCAGGTGACATTGCTGGAATATTATAACCTACCCTATGAAATCTATGTGTAACAACAATACTTCAAATACTTCAGGAGTTCAGGTGACATTGCTGGAATATTATAACCTACCCTATGAAATATATGTGTAACAACAATACTTCAAATACTTCAGGAGTTTTGTGTTTTGAAAATATTTACTATTTTATGTTAAGCATATACAGTATATTCTTAATTTCTACAGATGATATGCGTACCAATTGTAAAATAAGGAGAGGTTTGTTCATAAACAGTGGATAGATGCAATTATTGATTGTCACGATGAGAGAAAGAAAGAAAGAGAGAGAGAAAGACGGAGAGAGAGAGAGAGAGAGAGAGAGAGAGAGAGAGAGAGAGAGAGGGGGGGGGGGGTAGTTAAACTAGTGCACACAATCAACTTTAGGAATACATTTCCCTGCACTGGCTCATATAATAAATACATTCACATCTGTTCGTTCCCTCTGCTCGTCCAATTTAGATTATACAATTACTTATGTTGCCCTGTTTCACACTAAGAAATGGCCGGACACACAAATTATCATTAAGCTTGTGATCAAATGTAAATGTCATGGGGTAATTAATTAGCACTCGAAACAAACCGAAGATCGTATATTCATATAATGCAATAATTTTGCTTATATATTTGTTTTAAACAAAAGACCTCCGTCTACGTATTGTGAAAAACCTGTTATCCCTATTCACATTCCTGATAAGTATGATGTAACAGAGGGTGTGTATGGAACTGACTTATTGTAATAATATTACCACATGTCACATAATATATACCGGTATGATATGTCCAAACCCACTCACCGACCGACCGACCGACCGACCGACCGACCGACCGACACACACACACAGCTAGGGCTTTACACCCACACAGTTCCGTAACATAAAGGAAATGTCAGTCCCACTTGTCGTTTAAATCTTGGCTTTCAGATCTAGAATATAGAGGAATAACTGGTAGAGGATTAAGGGGAGGTTTTCAGTTTGTTCCCTAGACCTCCAGCAAGTTTATATGTACACCCCCTAGACCCCCTTTCAAGATACATTTGTAAAATAAATTGGTGGAAAAAAGTCCCGGCCAAAGGCCGATTTCTCTTAAATTACAGGCTCGCTTTCGCTCGTCAGGAAAAAATCGACACCTAAGTGGCACGAAAGGTCTTAAAATTGACAGAAATGGGGCGAAAGTTATTAAAATTACCAAACTAATGAGGCGAACGTCTTAACATATCAAAATCAATGGGGCTAAACATGAGGGAGAAAGCGGTCCAGAGTAAAATTCCTCAAGTGGAAATATTACCTTAATTCAGGACCTGAACCCGGTACGTTTTTTTTTTTTTTTTTAGAGACAATGAACGGAGGAAGGAAAAACACAGATAAAACAAAAAGGTCCATGTGCCTAAAGGCATCCTCCATTCATAAAATGTTTGTAACAACTGGATTTAAACATTTGTAGATTGTAAGTTTGTGGAAAGCAATTCGAGGGAAGTGAATTCCAAAGAGTAGTAGCTCTGGGGATAAATGAATTCTGATAAGCAGAAGTTCTGCATTGTGGAGGAGAAAGTGTAAATTCATGGGCGCTCTCAGCTGCCCTAGTTCTACGGGGAAAGATGTGGAGAGGCGGCACAATTGAAGCAAGTTCCTCGGAACAATTGCTGTGAAAATATCTGTAGAATAATGCAAGGGATGCAACGTTTCTTCGTATGGATAATGTAGGAAGGTCCTGTGTGATTGCAGGGTTATTGATTAATCTAATAGCTTTATTTTGAATTTTGTCCAACTGCCTCAATGCAACCACTCCACTTCCACCCCACAGAGGTGAACAGTAATCCATCTGAGAACGCACATGACTTTTATATATCACGGCCAACTGCTCGTCAGTGAAGAATTCTCGAACTCTGTACAGGAGTCCCAGTTTTGTAGAGGCATTCTTAGCAATGCTTCTAACATAATGTGTCCAGCTCAAGTTAGTAGTTAATGTTACACCGAGAATGTCAATACTAGGGGAAGTGGGAATATTTACATCATTAAAAAATATATGGGAGTCAGTGAGATTCTGTCGGTTAGAAAATTGAATGTACTTGGTTTTCTGTGCATTAAAGGAAACTAGATTCTTTTGTCCCCATCCATTAATTCTAGAAAGGTCCTGGTTCAGAGAAATTGCAGTGTTTATTTTTGAATTTATAAGATCGGGTTGGGTGAAAGAATTGGTAAATGTAAAGGAACTGTGGAGTGTTGAGTCATCTGCATAGGAATGTATTGGGTTATGAGTGGTAGATATGAGATCATTGATATGAATGAGGAACAGAATTGGGGCCAAAACTGATCCCTGGGGAACACCAGCATTTATTGAGTGAAATTGAGAATAAAGGCCATCTACCATTACACGTATTATTCTGTTATGAAGATAAGAAGAAATTAGTGGAACTAATGATGCAAGGCCGTAGTGTGACATCTTCGACAATAAGGATTGATGCCAGACTCTATCAAATGCCTTTGATATATCCAGTGCTATTGTATGTGTTTCACCATGTTGGTCTGTAGCTTGGTTGATTTGATGCGTAAGAAGGCAAAGCATGTCTGCAGTTGATCGACATCGTCTAAAACCATATTGCCTATCACTGATTAATTTATTATTCTCAAGATGCTTAATTATGTGATTATTTAATATAATTTCAAAGACTTTACCAAGAGTGGAAGTTATAGCTATTGGTCTGTAGTTTGATGGATCTGAAGAGGCACCTTTTTTAGGAACTGGATGGATGTTTGCTTCTTTCCAGGGTACTGGGAAGCATGAGGTATGACTACACAGACGGAAATTTTTTGCCAATACAGGAGCGAGCACCAAGGAGCAATTCTTAAGTACTATTGGAAGAATTTCATCTGGACCAGAAGCCTTATCTACTGAGAGATTCTGCAAAATAGTTTTGACATGTCTGGTGTGGATCTTAAGTGAGGGAATTTCAGGCGAATTAAAATTAAGTACAGGGACATCTTGATTTATTTCATCTAAGGTTGAGTTGGTGGAGAAAATATCTGCAAGAAGGTTAGCTTTACCTCGTGGGTCACTTACAAGATTGCCAGTCGGAGATTTTAATGGTGGAATGGATGAAGCAGTAGTGAAGTTGGATTTAAATGAGTTAAGAGTAGACCAAAATATTTTGTTATCATTTGGATTATTTAGAAGTTTATTTGCCTGCTTGTGGAGAAAGTTTGATTTAGTTAGGTGGTTTAATACAGTTTTGGCATGATTTCTGATGTTTCTAAAGTAATTAAAGGCTTCATGTGTGTTTGATCTTGTGTATGCATTGTAGGCTATTGCTTTTTGTTCAGTTACTCTAGAACAATTATGGTCAAACCATTTAGGTGAATTAGATCTTTTACTGTACTTTTGATGAGGAATAAAAGTTTCCATTCCAATTTTTACAAAATCTTGTATGTGGCTCAAGGTGGAGTGTGCATCATTAGAAAAGAAAGAGGTCCAGGGAATATCAATAAAGAAACCTTGAAGACCCTCCCAGTCTGCCCTATCGTAATGCCATTTAGTCACCAAAACAGGTTCAGAGTGGGAAGGTGTGGTAGGTGATAGACAGGTGGCCTGTATCAGACAGTGATCAGAAGATCCAAGCGTGGGTGAATTCTCCCTACCAATAAATGCCTACAGTGGCCAATATAAGCGCTGAACGCAAGGTTTACCGTGGTGCATTGTGGGAAATGGACGACATCGCTGAGCTATCCACCCTCCCTCTCCTTCAACAATTCTATAATAAATGCAGTTAGTCGAAATTTCTGTAGCTGACACATACTTTGGTCTATGCATACTTCTGTTTTATATATTTTAAAATCACCCATATTCATAAATAACGTATATTTACAATACAAAGTCAGCAGGTATTTTCCCGCCAATTTTGTTTTGATAATTAATCAGTTTATAATTATGTTTGTAGTCATTATCAGCTGCATGTGGACTTTCCCTTTATTACTGTACTATATAAGCACTTAGTGTAGTCATATACTGTATAATAAAAACGTGTAGAATCACACAAAAATTGAGATAAACTGTGAATATCCTATGTGTTGGGGCCACCCGTCCGGCTGGCTCAGTTGATAGCATGCCTGATTCCCATCTTGAAGGTCTCGCGTTCAATCCCCGCTCAGATTGAAAAGTTTTTCTGGGATATAGCCGGCGGTTACCATCTCCCCATGAGCAAGGGGGATGGGTAATGGTCTCTGGTAGACTAAAGAAAGCCAAGCGCTTGTGAATCCTCGAAGGAGGAGATACGGGCGCTATATAAGTAACCAGAATATTATTATTATTATTATTATAGTGATGTCTACAGTCGTAGCTCTGGCGCTAGTTCAGAAGCGTCCACCAGAGGTCCCAAAGGAATTGTTGGTAGGGAGAATTATGAAAGCTAATCTGCAGTAAAATATTGATGGGAAAATGCATACCGGTACATGAATAAAACATTAATAACTTAAACAACTGAAACTAAGAAACAGAACCTTAAATACAGGAATATAATAAGAAATAAAACATATGGATGAACTTTAGATCAGAAAGGAATTAAGGGGGGCCACCTGCCTTTTTTCTCTCTTTTTAAATTGATCTCTATATGGCTTGTATCCATTTGCCTCCATTCAGCCTACTGTTTTAAGACGTTTATCCCCATCCAGGTGTCTGTATCTTCCTGGCGAGCGAGCATTATATGGAGAAATCCGGCATCGCCGGAGACATTTTTCTATCGAAAAATGTACAAATTTAGCCTGCTGTCAGAAGCATTTTAAATAATATGCTGGCTCTCTACCGCTCGCCAGGAAAAAATCGACACCTGGATGGGGATAAATGTCTTAAACAGTAGGCTGAATGGGGCCGAATGGATACAACTTAGAGAGAGAGGGAGAGAGGAAAAACCGAGGTGGGCTCCCTTAAGCAGATGTTATGGAAGTTGCCCAAGAAACTTAAACATTGCAAGTGTAATAGCGAGGCATTGTAAGGGAATATCAACTTGTCCATACTAGTAAAGCTATTTGATAATGCTGAAGATATGTTCATTATTTTGTCCTCATTCTCTTCTGTAATTGAAAGGATATATTTGTCCTGCTCTACTGTATGTCTCTCCCATGATGGCCATTTTTCTTCCATCTTATTTGTAAAAAACCCACCCACCCACCCACCCACCCACCCACCCACCCACCCACCCACCCACCCACCCACCACCCACCCACCCACCCACCCACCCCCCCACCCACCCACCCACCCACCCACCCACCCACCCACCCACCCACCCACCCACCCACCCACCACCCCCACACCCCACCCACCCACCCACCCCCACCCACCCACCCACCCACCACCCACCCACCCACCCACCCACCCACCCACCCACACCCACCCACCCACCCACCCACCCACCCACCCACCCACCCACCCACCCACCCACCACCCACCCACCCACCCACCCACCTACCCCACCCACCCACCCACCCACCCACCCACCCCACCCACCCACCCACCACCCACCACCCACCACCCACCCACCACCCACCCACCACCCACCCACCCACCACCCACCCCCCACCCAACCCACCCACCCACCCACCCACCCCCCCACCACCCACCCACCCACCCACCCACCCACCCACCCACCCACCCACCCACCACCCACCCACCCACCCACCCACCCACCCACCCACCCACCCCACCCACCACCCACCCACCCACCCACCCACCCACCCACCCACCCCACCACACACACACACACACACACACACACACACACACACACACACACACACACACACACACACACACACACACACCTCTCTCCCAATGGCGTAACTACACCTCCCCTTGGCGTAACTGGCTCACAACCAGAAGGTCCCGGGTTCGAGACCCGGGCGGGGAAGAGACATTTGGGCAAGTCTCCTGACGGTGTACCCTCTGTTCACCTAGTAGTATAAATAGGAACCTGGTATAAGTGGACGAAGTTGTGACGTCCCATCTGGGGTTGGTGATGGTGAGATGGGTATCGTACTGGTCAACCTAAGCTAATGGTCAACCTAAGCCTTCGGGTGAGACTGGTACCGTAGTGAGAATGGTACTGTACAGATTAACCCTAAGCCGTCATTCCAGATGTCGCCAATTGGCTAAAATACAGACTACACACACATCCACAGCCATTCCAATGATACATAACACACTTAACATGCATTTCACGCAATACATTCCCAGTTAAGGAGGCGCGATAATAATGAGCTTAGCTCGCATTGCGTGGATTCCCCTTGACGAACAAGCAAGTGAATACACACAGAGACACACACACACCACTTATGCACCACTCAATTATAACGATCGAAGGAAGTTTCTGACGTTCCTACTCCTGGCATATTGATGGTGATGAGGTGTGGTGAATGGTGGGAAGAGGGTTATTGAAGGACATTTGGTGAATCGTGTTAAATATCCCTATTGTTACACTGGAAATGGTTCTCACAGTGATCATCGGCAATGGTAGGTGTTTGGTGAAGAGACGCATAGGCATTAAGGGAACAGTGGTTATTATTTTGAGTCTATTAATGTATATATTAATATATGTTTTTAGTTTCCTCCCTAGACCTCAATCAAGCTCCTAAGACCCCCCTTCGAGATATATATGTAAATATCCCTAAGACCCCCCTTCGAGATATATATGTAAATATCCCTAAGACCCCCCTTCGAGATATATATGTAAATATCCCTAAGACCCCCCTTCGAGATATATATGTAAATATCCCTAAGACCCCCCTTCGAGATATATATGTAAATATCCCTGAGACCCCCCTTCGAGATATATATGTAAATATCCCTAAGACCCCCCTTCGAGATATATATGTAAATATCCCTAAGACCCCCCTTCGAGATATATATGTAAATATCCCTGAGACCCCCCTTCGAGATATATATGTAAATATCCCTAAGACCCCCCTTCGAGATATATATGTAAATATCCCTAAGACCCACCTTCAAGACATATATGTAAATATCCCTAAGACCCCCCTTCGAGATATATATGTAAATATCCCTAAGACCCCCCTTCGAGATATATATGTAAATAGCCCAAAGACCCCCCTTCGAGATATATATGTAAATATCCCTAAGACCCTCCTTCGAGATATATATGTAAATATCCCTAAGACCCCCCTTCGAGATATATATGTAAATATCCCTAAGACCCCCTTCGAGATATATATGTAAATATCCCTAAGACCCCCCTTCGAGATATATATGTAAATATCCCTAAGTCCCCCTTCCAAATATAAATGAAAATATCCCTAAGACCCCCTTCGAGATATATATGTAAATATCCCGAAGACCCCCTTCGAGATATATATGTAAATATCCCTAAGACCCCCCTTCGAGATATATATGTAAATATCCCTAAGACCCCCCTTCGAGATATATATGTAAATATCCCTAAGACCCCCCTTCGAGATATATATGTAAATATCCCTGAGACCCACCTTCGAGATATATACGTACATTTTTCGGTAGAAAATGTCCCGGCTGAAGGCCGCTTCCTCCTACAATTACAGGCTTCTTTCGCTCGCCAGGAAAAAAAATCGACACCTTAAGGGCACGAAACTTCTTAAAATTGACAAAGAAATGGGGAGAAAGGTTTTAAAATCGCCAAACTAATGGTTCGAACTTCTTAAGCTGTCAAAAGTAATGGTGCTAAACATGAGGGAGAAAGGGGTCAAGAGGAAATCTCCTGTTAAATATTCCCCTGGCAAAGTTGTCATAGTGATAATCGGAAATATTAGGGGTTTGGGGAAGAGAGGCACATAGACTGTAATGGTGAAGAACGGCAGAGTGTTTCATTATTAGCATAAAGTGTAATGGAGAATAACGGTAGCGAGTTTCCTCTTCAGTGTAGTTGGATAATTGTGTTGTTCAGCAGTAAAATCTTTGGATATTACTGTATGAATTATCATAATATTTGTGTTTGTGTATTAAACATGATCTTAACCAGGATAAGTGTATGGATAATAATAAATAGAATAACCTTTGACCACATTTAGCGTTTTATCCCGACAAGAAATTATAAGTGACATACGACCCTTGCCTTTGCCGAAGGTACTCAGAACACTAGGAAGGATGTTATGGTGTGTGCGACTATACTCTGTTTCATTTCATCTGACGGTAAATTGAATCCCTTAGCAGCTAATTTCTCGATACTTAATGGAAAAATATGAAACCACTATGTCTCTGTATCATATGAAGACCAAGTTTCTATAATTAGCACCATATTTCACTACCAAATCTTCAAAACTGATAAAACTTGATGGGAACTTTGCAATTTACCGTCAGTTGATAATACACAGGGTATAGGTATATATACATGAAGCCTTTAATTACTTTAGAAACATCAGAAATCATGCCAAAACTGTATTAAACCTAACTAAATCAAACTTTCTCCACAAGCAGGCAAATAAACTTCTAAATAATCCAAATGATAACAAAATATTTTGGTCTACTCTTAACTCATTCAAATCCAACTTCACTACTGCTTCATCCATTCCACCATTAAAATCTCCGACTGGCAATCTTGTAAGTGACCCACGAGGTAAAGCTAACCTTCTTGCGGATATTTTCTCCACCAACTCAACCTTAGATGAAACAAATCAAGATGTCCCTGTACTTAATTTTAATTCGCCTGAAATTCCCTCACTTAAGATCCACACCAGACATGTCAAAACTATTTTGCAGAATCTCTCAGTAGATAAGGCTCCTGGTCCAGATGTAATTCCTCCAATAGTACTTAAGAATTGCTCCTTGGTGCTCGCTCCTGTATTGGCAATTTTTTTCCGTCTGTGTACTCATACCTCATGCTTCCCAGTACCCTGGAATGAAGCAAACATCCATCCAGTTCCTAAAAAAGGTGCCTCTTCAGATCCATCAAACTACAGACCAATAGCTATAACTTCCACTCTTGGTAAAGTCTTTGAAATTATATTAAATAATCACATAATTAAGCATCTTGAGAATAATAAATTAATCAGTGATAGGCAATATGGTTTTAGACGATGTCGATCAACTGCAGACATTCTTTGCCTTCTTACGCATCAAATCAACCAAGCTACAGACCAACATGGTGAAACACATACAATAGCACTGGATATATCAAAGGCATTTGATAGAGTCTGGCATCAATCCTTATTGTCGAAGATGTCGCACTACGGCCTTGCATCATTAGTTCCACTAATTTCTTCTTATCTTCATAATAGAAAAATATGTGTAATGGTAGATGGCCTTTATTCTCAATTTCACTCAATAAATGCTGGTGTTCCCCAGGGATCAGTTTTGGTCCCAACTCTGTTCCTCATTCATATCAATGATCTCATATCTACCACTCATAATCCAATACATTCCTACGCAGATGACTCAACACTTCCACAGTTCCTTCACATTTACCAATTCTTTCACCCAAACCGATCTTATAAATTCAAAAATAAACACTGCAATTTCTCTGAACCAGGACCTTTCTAGAATTAATGAATGGGGACAAAAAAATCTAGTTTCCTTTAATGCACAGAAAACCAAGTACATTCAATTTTCTAACCGACAGAATCTCACTGACTCCCATATATTTTTTAATTATGTAAATATTCCCACTTCCCCTAGTATTGACATTCTCGGTGAAACATTAACTACTAACTTGAGCTGGACACATTATGTTAGAAGCATTGCTAAGAATGCCTCTAAAAAACTGGGACTCCTGTACAGAGTTCGAGAATTCTTCACTGACGAGCAGTTGGCCGTAATATATAAAAGTCATGTGCGTTCTCAGATGGATTACTGTTCACCTCTGTGGAGTGGAAGTGGAGTGGTTGCATTGAGGCAGTTGGACAAAATTCAAAATAAAGCTATTAGATTAATCAATAACCCTGTAATCACACAGGACCTTCCTACATTATCCATACGAAGAAACGTTGCATCCCTTGCATTATTCTACAGATATTTTCACAGCAATTGTTCCGAGGAACATGCTTCAATTGTGCCGCCTCTCCACATCTTTCCCCGTAGAACTAGGGCAGCTGAGAGCGCCCATGAATTTACACTTTCTCCTCCACAATGCAGAACATCTGCTTATCAAAATTCATTTATCCCTAGAACTACTACTCTTTGGAATTCACTGCCCTCGAATTGCTTTCCACAAACTTACAATCTACAAAAGTTTAAATCCAGTTGTTACAAACATTTTATGAATGGAGGATGCCTTTAGGCACATGGACCTTTTTGTTTTATCTGTGTTTTTCCTTCCTCCGTTCATTGTCTCTTTAAAAAAAAAAAAAAAAAAATGGATGTATGTGTGTGTATATTTGTTAGTATTCTTATGTTTGATACATACTAAACAAAACAGTTATAGCAGGCGAAGGAAATACTTACACTGATACTGGAGTGTGTTGAAGGATCGCCACATGTGAATCTACTTGTGTAACATAAACAAGAGTTAACACCTATATTGTGTGACATCTTATTGATATGTTATTTTGTACCATTAAATACAAAGTTTCATAATTGTACATTTATGGTTTCAATATTATAAATTTCTACATGGTTGTTCATTCCCTTTATATTATTAAAAATTATGTTTGTGTATTGTTGCAACTATACATTTACCAAATTGTAACAATCAATGAATAAATTAACAAAAGTTTTTAATTAGGCCTATATTATATGCATATAAAAGAAAATGTACACATGACTATGAATAATCTGTTTTTTTTTGTTTTTTTTTAAAGAAACAATGAACGGAGGAAGGAAAAACACAGATAAAACAAAAAGGTCCATGTGCCTAAAGGCATCCTCCATTCATAAATTTGTTGTAACAAATGGATTTAAACATTTGTAGATTGTAAGTTTGTGAAAAGCAATTCGAGGGAAGTGAATTCCAAAGAGTAGTAGCTCTGGGGATAAATGAATTCTGATAAGCAGAAGTTCTGCATTGTGGAGGAGAAAGTGTAAATTCATGGGCACTCTCAGCTGCCCTAGTTCTACGGGGAAAGATGTGGAGAGGCGGCACAATTGAAGCAAGTTCCTCGGAACAATTGCTGTGAAAATATCTGTAGAATAATGTAAGGGATGCAACGTTTCTTCGTATGGATAATGTAGAAAGGTCCTGTGTGATTGCAGGGTTATTTATTGATCTAATAGCTTTATTTTGAATGTTTTCCAACTGTAAGGAAATACACTATGGTAACATGTAATGCTATGCAGTAGCATGTGTACCAGGCTGCAGAATTCTTCCACCAAAGGGCACACATTGAGAAAAGTGCAAATGGCATCCTAGTGTACGCCCCGTAACATTAAATTTACTATCAACCGAACAAGGTACCTGCTTCTGTACCACCACTACATTACCACCACCAGTACATCAACACTCAGAAAACCTCACTATTAACCTGAACAACCTACCTGCTTCACCACCACCACCACCACCAGTACATCAACACAGAACACCTTGCTATCAACCAGAACAAACTACCTACATCACCACCACCACCACCACCAGTACATCAACACAGAACACCTCGCTATCAACCCGAACAAACTACCTACATCACCACCACCACCACCACCACCAGTACATCAACACAGAACACCTCGCTATCAACCCGAACAAACTACCTACATCACCACCACCACCACCACCAGTACATCAACACAGAACACCTCGCTATCAACCCGAACAAACTACCTACATCACCACCACCACCACCACCAGTACATCAACACAGAACACCTTGCTATCAACCAGAACAAACTACCTGCTTCACCACCACCACCACCACCAGTACATCAACACAGAACACCTCACTATCAACCCGAACAAACTACCTACATCACCACCACCACCACCACCAGTACATCAACACAGAACACCTCACTATCAACCCGAACAAACTACCTACATCACCACCACCACCACCACCAGTACATCAACACAGAACACCTCGCTATCAACCCGAACAAACTACCTACATCACCACCACCACCACCACCAGTACATCAACACAGAACACCTCGCTACCAACCCGAACAAACTACCTACATCACCACCACCACCACCACCAGTACATCAACACAGAACACCTCGCTATCAACCCGAACAAACTACCTACATCACCACCTGCACCACTACCAGTACATCAACACAGAACACCTCGCTATCAACCCGAACAAACTACCTACATCACCACCACCACCACCACCACCAGTACATCAACACAGAACACCTCGCTATCAACCCGAACAAACTACCTACATCACCACCACCACCACCACCAGTACATCAACACAGAACACCTCGCTATCAACCCGAACAAACTACCTACATCACCACCACCACCACCAGTATATCAACACACAACACCTCACTATCAGCCCTACCAAACTACCTACATCACCACTACCACCACCCACCACCTCTACCACCACCAGTATATCAAACAAACACATCACTAGCACCCTAACAAACTACCTACATCACCACCACCTCCACCACCAATACATCAAAACACAACACCTCACTATCAACCCTAACAAACTACCTACACCACCACCACCACTACATCAAACAAACACCACACATCAACCCAAACAAACTACCTACACCACCACCACCACCACCACAATCACCACCACCAGTACATCAAAACACAACACCTCACTATCAACCCGAACAAACTACCTACACCACCACCACCACCACTACATAAAACAAACACCACACATCAACCCAAACAAACTACCTACACCACCACCACCACCACCACAATCGCCACCACAATCACCACCACCAGTAAATCAAAACACAACACCTCTCTATCAACCCAAACAAACTACCTACACCACCACCAATACATCAACAAACAACACCACACTATCAACCCGAACAAACTACCAACACCACCACCACCGTCACTAGTACATCAAAACAGAACACCACACTATCAACCCAAACAAACTACCTACACCACCACCACCACCACAATCACCACCACCAGTACATCAAAATACAACACCTCACTATCAACCCAAACAAACTACCTACATAACCCTCACACCACCACCACCACCAGTACATCACACTGAGTTATTGCACTACCACCTCCTCCACACAACAAACTGGTACCAGTATTTCCTGCAATACTGAATTTACCTTCGCCTCGAGTACCTCACAAATTCCACAACTTGTCAAGCTTCAACCATAAATATGCCTTCAAGATTTACGCAGGTCTTTCAAGGAGAGGCTTACCTTAAATAAACTGGACAAGAAACTCATGTATCTATCACAATATGGTATTATATTTTGATCGTCGGATAATCGTAAAACTCCAATTTTTATAAAGAAATCTAACATTATTGCTACACATACTACTGTAAGTCGGAGGATGGATGTGTATGTATGTTTTGCTGTAAACTGACTATTATAATATTATGTTCTCAACATTTGCTTAACTTTTCTGTATGATATTTTCCTTTTCACGATGATTCGGGATTACTACTACAGTCGTAATATATATATACAGTATATATATATATATATATATATATATATATATATATATATATATATATATATATATATATATATATATATATATATATATATATATATATATATATATATATATATATATATCAGTAATACACATAATACTTTGTGTAATGCTTGGTGAAAAGCAAGATATTCCGACACTGACACAATCATAAATGGGGAAGGCCAAAACACAAACAATATATGTAGTTAAAGAAGCCAAAATTCATCTTGAGTGATACATGAATATATGACTATGTATTTAATAAGTAAGTAAGCGTTTTGTATACAAATAAATATCAGATCAACATGCAACACATACTCTACACATTCATTTATGACCCCTCCAATTGTTCATGGGATTTATGTGAATGTCTAACCTCCATAAAACCATTTATAATAATATTTAGCCACTCCATCACCATTAAGCGTGTTATCTGCGACACAGACAAAATTAAACGAAAATTATCAACTTCTCCAAGACACTTTTCATGATGTTTTACATATAGGATATTGCCTGTGCTGGTAATAAAGCTTGATACGATGTCAAGACAATTCCAGTCATGTATAGGCATAAAGGTTGCAGGGCATGTGGGTCGTTTCTCTGGTCTCACTTCTTCCTCATGTGTAGCCCCATTCGTTATCAGATTTTAAGACGTTCGCCCCATTAGTTTATCAATTATAAAACCTTTCATCCCATTTCTATATCAATATCAAGGCCTTTCGTGCCAGTTAGGTGTCGAACAATAGCGATAGTGAGCCTGTAAATTTAAGAAAAACCGGCCAGCCGGAACTTTTTCTATCGAAAAATGTACAGATTCATCTTGGAGGGGGTCAAAGGAGTGTATGTTTAACCTTGATTAAGGTCTAAGGAAGAAACTAAAAACACGATAAAAAACATATAAACGAGGACATAAATACGCCCATCCCCCTTTAACACTCCAATTGTGGAATATGCTTTCAGTAGCTTCAGTGTCACAAATTTACACCGTTAATGGTATATTAGCTGAACAAATCATCAACATTTAGCACTACCGGTATTAAATGTAATACCCTTGTGGCCCTCTATTAGCTCTACAAAACTGGTCATCAAATTAACCAGCCAACCATCACCACCGAGCCTGTTATCTCACCCACACATAACAAAATACACACACACAGTCACACAGACACAGACACAGACACAGACAGGCACAGACACAGACACACACACACACACACACACACACACACACACACACACACACAGTCAATTATTCTACTCCCTTGTGCACAATATTCCAGTTATTGTGTGTTGGGTTTAAAGTGAGAATTATGGTTTGGCATTTCCAATTAAATGTGTACGTGTTTCAACAGTTTTACTAGATATATTTATTTTATAAACGACGGGTTTTCAGTGTTAGCCCTTCTATAATATTATATACTGTAAAATCCGTTAAATCAAACACGAAATGCTCCGTATGCAAGTCAAATGTTTATATGTATGAAATATAATTATACATTTGCTTACTGTGTAATGTTGCTTGACATTATTATTATAACTATCTTGATGGTGTAATGGTTAGAGTGTTTAAGATCTGAATGTGGTAACCCAGACTCGAATCCCGGTAGGATCACATGCTTTCATTGATTTCAATGGGAGGTGTTAGATGTTGAGAGTGATATCAATAAATTAGATAACTGTATTAACCCCTTGAGGATTATGACGCATGTTGACAGTATATTCTGACTATCATCATACGATTTCAAGCAGTATATATAGGAAGGGTACCATATATGGAAGTCAGAGGGTTGATTTTTGTGTTATGTGTATGAAGGAGACAAAGGCAAAGCTGCCTGTAACATGTGTGTCCTCCATAACTGAAAGAGTGAGAGAGCCAAATTAATCATATTTGTTGTTCTCTTTGGTGTACAATAACAGAAAGAAGAATGGAATGCATGTTTAGTGTAGTGAAATGGATTAGGAGGAGGAGGAGGTGTTTGTGAAAGCTAGCTGGATTACTCTTCATATAGGTGAGACACAAACAAACAAACAGTGAAGGAAGTCAGAACAATGAAACCGGAGTTCCAGCAAATCCTTATCACATGCCTATGAGGCTTCCCCTGGGTATTATCGCATGGCTATGAGGCTTCCCCTGGGTATTTGCCTGCTCGATTGGGCATAGGAGGTCGGAAACTTTCAGTAAACATCCCTTTTGGAAACGATATTCCTCTCAAAGGAGATAATATCCCCACAAGACTTGCTCAATAGCGACAAATTAATACTTACTTCACCAACATACCATGTACGATGAACGGTAAAACTCCAGGGTGCTCTGACATTGTCGCTGAGATGATAAAAGCCTAGGGGAGACTGGTGTCAGCTTAGTAACTGAGATGATAAATACCATTATTAAAGAAGAGAACATTCCCGAGAATTGGATCAAAAGTGTAATAGTAAATATATACAAAGGAAAAGGGGTTGCGCTAGATAGAAGTAATTATAGGGGCCTGAAAATGCTTGACCAAATCATGAAGGTCTGTGAGAGAATCTTTGAGGGTTTGATCAGGCAAAGCATCTCCATTGATGATATTATGCAGTTTGGTTTTATGCCAGGACGTGGTACAACCGGTCATGGTCAGGCAGATACAGGAAAGATACTTACTAAAAGGCAGGGATCTTTAATTTGTGTGTGTATGCCTTTGACAGGGTGAAAAGAGATGTTGTGAAGTGGGCTATGAGGAAACTTGGTGTGGAAGAGTGGCTGGTGCGTGTGATAATGAAGATGTATGAGGATTCGCGAACTGCGGCGAGGGTGAAAGGTGTACTGAGTGAGGAGTTCTCAGTCCGTGTTTTTGTTCATCAGGTTTCAGTGTTAAGCCCCCTCTTTATTATAGTCCTGGAGGCACTGCCTAAGAGATTTTAGATCCGGACTCCCGTGGGAACTGTTTTATGCAGAGATTTAGTCATAATAGCTGACAATGTGCAAGATGTGAGGCCAAATTCAGAAGATGGAGAGAGGGCCTGGAGAGCAAGGGCTTAGGAGTCAATATTAACAAAACCAAGGTTATGCATTGTAGATTGAGACGAGGCAATGTGGAAAAGAGCGGTGCATACCCATGTGCAGTGTGTGGAAAGGGTGTGGGCGCTAACTCGATTCGCTGTAGCATCTGTCGATGTTGGGTGCAGCATGGGAGTAAGTGCTGTAGTAGAATAAAAGGACCCCTGCCAAAGGATAAGTCAGCAATCGACAAATTTGAGTGCATAGTGTGTAAGGGCGAGCTTGTGTTAAATGATGATCCTGTGACTGTGAATTTTGGAAATGAGTCATTGGAGCTGGTGGACAAGTTTTGTTACCTAGGAGATACCATCTCTGCTGGGGCCGAGGCTGCCACGGTCGCTAGAATTAGATGTGGCTGGGGGAAGTTCAGAGAACTGCTGCCAATTCTGACCATGAAAAGAATGCCTCTCCCCCTGAAGGGAAATGTGTATGCCTCATGTGTTAGAAGTGCAATGACGATTGCCTCAGAAACATGGGCCGTTAAAGTAGAGGATGTCAACAGAATGGAACGTAATGAGATGAGAATGGTGAGATGGATGTGTGGGGCCAAGCTGCAGGATAGATTAAACAAATGATGAGCTGAGGAAACGTTTAGGTATAAAGAGTATTAGCGAGGAGATGCGTACAAGTAGAATGGGATGGTATGGGCATGTGGAGAGAATGGATGAACAAAATTGAGTGAAAAGATGCAGGTCTGTGATTGTGGAGGGAGCTGCACCAAGGGGTGGACCGAGGAAGACCTGGGATCGGACTATACGTGCCGATCTCAAATCTTAAAACTTGACAAGTGAAGCAGCCCTTAACAGGGTTGCCTGGGATGCCGCCATTAGGACAAGAGACTGAAACTGCCTCGTATGTCTGGAGCACTCAGTCTTCAAATGTTATGTATGAACACATATGCAACACAACCACCTTCATATAAGAGTCAAGTAACACAACACAGTGCAATGCAACCCAAAGACAACACAGCGGAACGTCTAACAAATTAATTAAAAATACACACAACAAAATACAAACACTAACAATACGATCAACTGCAATGCAACACCCTGATATCAAAAATCCCCGGAAACTGAATGGATGTCTTTAATGGTCGGGTTTCTAGTAGAGTTGAAATGGAAAATGAAAGCTACTGTATGTCTGTATGGGAAGGTGAAATGAAAGGTATTCAGCCGGTGGAGGGGCCTTTTAAAAGGGGGAGGTTAATGGAGAAGTAAAGCTACTGCATTTACGAAAGGGATAAGAGTAAGTACGTACGTGGGTACCTGGAACTCTCGTCGACCGGAATTCTCGTCGACGTCGACGAGTGTTCCAATTTTTGCCGTCAACGAGTGTTCCAATTAAGTGGTATTTTTTTCGGGAAGACATCCTTTTCAACTGTCTCCTCTATTATATGTGTATTTTCTATTTATGTACGTTCATTCCTTATTGGAATTAACCTTAATCGTATTTATTATCAGTTCAATTGTTTTTGTTTTATTATGAGACATAATTCATAAATGATAAAAATTATACAAGATATAAATTATGTAGGCTATTTGTATTATTATATATTTAGTCGTAGTTTTTTCATACATACAAAAAAAAAAAAAAAATCATTACCGGTAGCCTACATCCCACCCCCACAGAACAGTGGCTTGGAACAGGGAATGGCTTGCCTTCTGGTGCCTCTCCATCTTCTCTTGGGCCACAAGTTGATGCTGCACTTGAACAAATGAGCACTTGTGCAGAACCTTAATTAAGCTGCATTTTGTGTTACCACCACTGATAAGCCATTGGGCTTTTGGCAGAAAATGCCCAAAATTATCAGTGATATCCGAGACATGTTTACATACAGATTTCTCATCGTCCAGCATATTAGTGCTTCATATTCATCAGCCAACTTAAAATAACCCTATATAATATTGAATTATCACTAGAACAATATACACTATATACCATGTAGGAAGTCTTCTGGAGAAATAGGGCAAATTTAGAATAAAATGCAAGATAAACTAAAGTACAAATGTATGCTAGAATAGCATTGACAAATCGCTAGATAGTCACCAGACACTAAAAACGTGTATGTCACTAGAAAACATAATATGTTGAAGTATCTAGAATAATCTTTAACAATCGAAACATCTCTCCAATTCCTTAAAATAGGGAAACTAGCTTGAATATAGCTAGAATTCATCACATCTTGATGTCGCTAGATGGAAGTGGCATTGGCAACATCGTACCAAGAACCTTCATTCCGTTATAATGAACAAGGTCAGATTTCGAAACTATTACAATTATTTCAAAGTTCAGCTTTCTAGGGCCTTTCCTAGCTGATGCTGAGAGGATTGGGTTCTAGTCATGTGGTGATGGGCTGGTCTATCAGAGTGAGAACTGAGCGATCTCTGCCATACCCATAGCTTACTCTGATTGTTCCTTTTACTTATATATTTTCTAGATCTCAAGTGACGGCGTCTCTTCCGTGGAGAATATACAAGATTGGAAGCCAAAGCGTCACATTTTTCCTTTGCCCCTCAGCTTTCTCTTCACAATTGCTGAGGGGCACAGGGCCCTGGGTGGGGCTTTGGTTTCCCGGGCGTTTCCACACCCTCCTCAGCTCCCCGCCATGGAGTGGCTTCGGTCACCCAGGCTTAATTGTGGTCGGCAGGGAGGGTTCTGTGGGGGCGCTCGGTTATTGCCTTGGCCTTGCTCGGGGCCTTGGGGCTGTTCGGCCAGGCAGCTTGGGGAACAACAACAACAACAACAAGTTCAGAGATCATCAGATTAGTTTGGAAGTCGATGTACACAATTTCAGTTCCATTAGTTTAAAAAACATTTACCTAATAAATGATTATATGCTACTTAGAGGGTTTAATAAAGAAGCATTCCTTACCCGACATCGTAATAAAGCGTACGCAAGCTGTTGTTCTTTTTTCTTATTTTTAAGAACGTCAACAAACGCTTCGTATATATGGGTTTGGTGAACCTTTTGGGGTTCCTAGTTATATTTTAGAACATATTTATATTTTGCACACTCTTATAAGTATATACACTTACTTGTTAAAGAGGAAATACACAAAAGCCCAATTTCGAATGATCGTGAATATCTTTACTTTGGCGTATGTTTGGGCTAATTTTTAGACTACATTTAGATATAGATTTTTTTAACACTCGCCCATGAAATATGATGACTTGCTTACAGATATATTATACGTAAAGCCCGAATCGGATTGACTTAAACCCAGTTGTACACTTCCTCAAGCCTGTGTAGGAGCAGGGTTGAGTTGGCTTGATATTGGACACCCTTTTATGGCATTTGGGTGTGAAATACGACACCCTTTCCAGTCTATCGGAGATAGTGATGGTAAAGGAAAATGCGGCTTTAGTTCATACACATTGCAGCTCGCCCAGGGTCTTTCACACAACTTGTTATTACAGTTCGGTATTCGAAGGGAACTATGGATGATGACAAAAACAAATAATGAAAAAAATTAAAAACAAAATGGTTCGAATCGTCATTTAAGCTTGCATTCCTTTTTCTTAAAGCTTCACCAAAATTTCTATATGTAATATCATTATTATATATACTCTATATATGTATTATACCTTTATACCTTAGTGGAAACTAAGAAGAAATCAAATAAAAAAACAAAACAATCCAGACGAATAAAACTACAAACAATAAAAGGGAGGTGCCATTGCAAAGGCATTCGTTCAAATCGGCATTCACTCGCAATCCTTTTATCGCATCAGTTACCACTACACAACGAACCACTTACCTACACAACCACTGTTCTTAAGCTTCACCATAACTTCTAATTATAGTTTATACTGTATATAAATATATATTTTAAAACTTAATTCTTTCTTTTCAACGATTTTTTTGTAAGTAGACCTGTCGACGAGTGTTCTATGTCGTTGACGAGAGTTCTAGGTTCGCGCTTCGACGAGAATTCCGGTCGACGAGAGTTCCATAATTCCGTACGTGTATGTGTGTGTATGTGTATGTGTGTGTGTGTGTGTGTGTGTGTGTGTGTGTGTGTGTGTTTGTTACATTTTTCTCATTGAAGCCATATATTGTGAAACTACACCGGCATCATAATTCACTATAACAAAATATGTAAATAAAAAATATATATAGCTGTAGCTATGTGCTTATTATTTTGGAGTATAAACATTCATACAAATATTTACCGGTACTAAATATTTAATAAACAATATGACAAATACCTTTGAACGAATGATACCCTCTATTAATTTCGGAGTAGGCCTAAATATGAATTATGCCATCATAATTAAGCTCGAAATAATTCTGACAGTCAATTATTAATGCCTGATTCCCCGGGCGACAATAATTCTGTAATAGTTATATCATTGGCTAATATAAATGATATATTGATGGCAATTCATAACAACTCGTTATTGCTATAATAATTGCGCTGTCTCACAATTATACACACACACACACATATATATATATATATTTTTTTTCCTATGTGATTGAGGGAGGCAAAAGGCAGAACTGCCTATAGCGAGTGCCTCCCCCATAGTTGAAAGAGTGACAGGGCCAAAATCAAGGGACGTTTGAGCCAAATGCCTGGACACACGGAGTTTGAAGCAATTTAAGTCATAGGAAGAGGGAAAGACTGATTCTGGGAGAGAGTTCCAGAGCTCAGCTGTTGAGTAGAAGAAAGTTTGAGAGTAACGTTTCACTCTCGGGTTGGAGAGTTGCACAGAGTAATGGAGGGATTGAGTTGCAAGACAGGTACCACGTGCCCTACGTAAAGGAGGTGGTATACACTGGGAAAGCTTTGAGGAACACTGATTATTATAGTAGCGATAGAATAGCGAGAGAGATGCAACATTGCGGCGGAGAGAGAGAGATTACAGAGAGTTGGTGAGTGGACGGGAGTTAATGATACGAAAGGCCTTCCTTTCAACTTTGTCTAGGAGAGCGGTGTGAGAGGAACCTCCCCAGACATGTGAACAATACTCAATACAAGGACGCACTATGCCCCTGTACAGAGCAAGAAGCTGTGCAGGGGAAAAGAACCCCCTAAGGCGGTTGAGCACACCCAGCTTCTGGGAGGCTGCCTTAGCAAGACTGGTAATATGGTCCTTCCAACGGAGAGCAGAAGAAAAAGAGACACCAAGAATATTGAGAGAAGATGAAGGATTGATTTTTGTATTGTTGAAGAATAAAGGATAGTCCGCTGGGAGTTCCTTACGGGTAGATAGATGGAGAAATTGGGTTTTGGAAGCGTTAAAGGTAACAAGGTTTTCTCTGCCCCAATTGGAGATAGTATTTAGATCAGAATTTAAGAGTTCTATGGCTTCATTAAGTTTGTCATATATATATATATATATATATATATATATATATATATATATATATACTGTATATATAAATATATATATATATTTATATATATATATATATATATATATATACCAGTATATATATATATATATATATATATATATAAATATATATATATATATATATATATATATATATATATATATACCTCTATCTATATATATATATATATATATATATATATATATATATATATATATATATACCATAGTCTGATGGAGCCCATTCATTAGTTTTATGTATCCCCCTTAGTATCAAGACATCCTCTGCATTGACTACTTTTCAATTCAACATACATTTGCAGACTACCGCAAATTAAGGGATACTGATATGTTTCACTCATATTCATGTATGTGTAACTATGCACAATCAACCTTCTATCTCTTAAATGTCAAGGTTTGAATACAGCCATGTCTAAAACAAGGCCTAACAAAGTTATGTTGTGTATAAAATATACCCCCCCCCCCTAAAAAACAGAAAGAAAAACAAAATAGGAAAAGTGGGCATTGGGCCTGAATATACAGATAGATAGATACAATATAAAGGTTAATGCAATTGTTCATAATATTCTAGTGACTATATCGTTGTTGTGGCTTTGATAAATTAAAATCGTTGTGTTTGAATAACTATTAGTGTTCTGATTATTGGCTGTGATTGCGGTAGTCTGAAGGTAGTGTGCTAACATTTGTGATTAAGGGGACATGGGCCGGTTTTCTGGACCACTTTCTCCCTCATATTTAGCTCCATTAGTTTTCAGATGCTAAGATGTTTGCCCCATTAGTTAGTCGATTTTTAGACCTTTCGCCTCATTTCTACGTCAATATTTAGACCTTTCGTGCTATTTAGGTGTCGTTTTTTTCCCCGGCGAACGATAGCGAGACTATAATGTTGAAAGAACCGGCCTTCGGCCGGTAAATTTTTCTACCGAAAAATGTACAAATTAATCTAGAAGGGGGATCTAATGCATGTTTTTGTTTTAATTTGATGGAGGTCTAGGGAGGAAACTAGACAAATAATAAATACATGCAAAGTGAAGTAAATATAAAGTTAGGGGGCCCACGCAAAAGCAAAACAGCAACGCTCATTTCTGTTTAGTTTAATATCACGCTTTATATGTTGTGAATTTATTTATTTTGTAAATGGACTTTCAGAATAATCATGTTAGTAAAGGTATAGTTATCGCAAATGCTAACTGTTGCAAGTCTGTACATTGACAGGGACTAGGTGTTGACATAAACCTTGTATAGAGAGTTCATGTTATATACGGTAATCTCTCTCTCTCTGTCTCTCTCTCTGCGCAATACAATGTAGTGAAATCTATCCCTCTTCTCTCATTGAACTAAATCCTTCTCCTTGTTTTCTTCTATAATGTTACTTAATTTCGTATTCACTCAGTGTAATCCTTTACCATGTACTCAGAATATTCCCTGAATCATCTCTCATGTTAGAACCTTCACTCGCTCCCTTACCAATTATATCATGATTTGTCCTCTCTCCCGTCACGCTCAGTTTCCCAAGGTCTGTACACAAGTATACATAGACACATATCACCTACATCACCGATACCCAAATATCATCTATACCACACATAAACATCTTCAACCCCACACATGAGCACATATCACATACACCCACACATAAACACACATCCACATCCTACACAACACATAAACCTCAAATACACATCACCTTTGCATACATAAAACACACATAATACGGCAACAAAATCTCTCAATACCACAACTGTGTGCATTTATCAGTGACCCAATTCTACACGGTCATGTTACTAGTGCTATTCCTGCTGTTAAAGCGTAAATATCACACCCTCATGAACTCACACCAACCCACGTACACACACTAACCTCAATTATATACATATTTTACTGCAACACCTTAAACAAGATATATATGCAAGCGGAACATAATATGTTGACCCACATTCATTGTATATATGTGTGTATATATATATATACATACATGCATACACTGTGTCCCGAAATGGACGTGCCAAACTTCAGGATATAATTATACAGATTATTCTAAGCATAAAATATTCTATAACGTAAATTGTAAATCTCAACCGTTTAAGAGGTATCAATGGTTTCATAAGTGTCCTCCCACGCATCATCATCATCGCTGTAATGGATTCTTCCATGTCAAATAGTTTCCAGCAGGTCCAAAGTGAGCTAATATGTCTATAATAATTTTGCAACTTACAGAATTATATCTTGATAATTACATGGTAAAATAATTGCAGTTACATGAAGGTGTGTTAAGCTCTAGGACAGCTAGTAGTCTAGTCATTCTGGCGCACATTTGACCAAAACCGTCACTAATTGCAAAAGAAACGAAACCAGTTTTCTTTGGAGGACTGAGGAGTTAGAAATAACATATAAAAAATCCCACTTAGTCCAAATATTGGAACATGCTAAATTTTACCATTGACAATTGTATATCTATGAGCCAGTTTTCCTGCATACATCATGACGCAACTCGGCCAATTTTCACAGTAGGAGTCTAAAATTGGTACCTACACCTATGTTTTCATAGCTTATCTTTCATAAAAACATGATTTCGAATGGATGCAGTCATATTTAAGGCCACTTTTAGAGGTAAGCCCGTGGTTTTAACCCTTTACCCACCAGCACGATAACCTAAGTCAACATGTCAGATGAGTGGCTTCATCACTAGCCCTTGGAATAAGAATTACTCCCCTGAGACATTTATCAACAGGTAGCAGCATCCTTTAATGGTTGCCTGGCGAGCCTGAATCAAAATCATCAGGAGTCTGAAAGCGAGACACCTAGAGCTGAGCGTGAAGTAGTCAGTGTCAGCGAGCGAGCAAGACAGTCGTCCACATAGAGAAGTCTGAATGGTATCCCAGAGTTATTGTATTATTATTGTATTGGTATTGTATTGTTATTGTCACTACTTTTTTTTCATGGCTGGTATGGCTGAGTGTGTCTTCTGAAGTGAACCACTATCTAATGGATCCCCGGTAGTGATGCTGACGGAGAAAGGTTGTGAAGGAATTGCTAGTGCAGGAGCCGATGACAATGTACAGGTCCTGCCAGGTCAGCAGGTGTATACAAAGTGCCGAAGAGACTACAACAGAGATGGTGGCAGACGTAAACGTATCACATCAGCTGACAGACGTCTTAGTCTCCGCTCAACTGATCCAAAATTTAGTTATCAAGATCACTGTTTGTTCTGTGGAAATGGTGACCGATACCAAGGACGGCAGAAAGATCATGTCCTTGTGCCTGTCTGCACGTTCGACTTTCAGGACACTGTTAGGAAGAAATGCGGAGAACGTAATGATGAATGGGGAGAAACTGTGTTGTCAAGAATAAACTTTGTCCAAGATCTACATGCTGCCGATGCTATGTATCATCAGTCTTGTAATGTGAACTTTAGAACAATGAAACAAGTCCCTGAATGCTTTCGAAGTGACGCTGCTCAATCCTCCAAGAGGAGGAAGGTTGGGTGGCCCATTGCTAGCGAAAGGGAGCAGGCTTTCTTGAAAGTGGTTGACAATCTTGAAGCGAATGATGAAGAACTTACCACTGTTCAAGATCTCATTTCACAAATCGCCAATGTCCTACAGAATTCTGAGATTGAGCCATATGGACAAACGCACATGAAAGAGAAACTCAAAGAACATTTTGGAGACAAAATTGTCATCACCGAGATCAATGGGAAGAAAAAGATCGTCACATTTCGACAAAAGGCTGCTTCAATTATCAGTGACTTTTTTAGTCAACCCAAAACTTCTGATACTGAGGCTGAAAAACTTTGGTTAATCGAGACAGCGGCAAAACTGGTAAAGTCTGACATAAAGACAGTAGTTCAAGACAAGGACATTTACCCTACCTCCATTGAAATGTCTTCTGTTGATATGACTTGTGCATTCTTGCCCAACTCTTTGCAACATTTGTTGGACTGTCTTTTGGTCGGAACGGACAAGGATCTCAAGTCTCTAAGAGTGTCTTCAATTGGACAAGCAGTAATGCAGGCAACTAGGCCCAGAGTTCTTATAGCCCCATTGCAGTTAGGCCTAGGTGTGCAATTGCACTCACACTTTGCTTCTCATTATCTCGTAGACACATTATATAAGCATGGCTTTTGCAGTAGCTATAGTGAAATTCAGAAGTATTAACACCTTACGAGCGGCCTATGCGGTTTATTTATATGTACCGCCCAGCGGGGTGTTTTTAGCCAAAATAGGGCTGTTTACGTGATCATTTTCATGCCTAAATAAGACCCAGAACGTAAAACAAGTACCTATCCCTGAAAGGGCATAAACAGAGCTTTCGAATGACACCATAACGATCCTTTTATGATGGCTAGTTTTCTTGCAATAACCGTGCAACGCGAGTGCAAAAAGCATGTAATTAGCCACTTTCCCGATACAATTCCTTATATAGCGAGTGAGAGAGGGAGGAGGGAGCTGGGATTCGTGTCAGTATGTTCGCCGCGGTGGTCTGGAGCAGTCATACGCTCGCTACTCTCCTGCCACCACTTGTCTCTCTCTCTCAGCAACATTACGTGCTGAAATTGCCACTCGACCTATGTCGAGCGCCGCCACATAGTCCAGCTTTATTTAACTCGACTTATGTGGTGAGCCGCTAATTAAGGGTTAAAGGTGTGCTGCTACTCAGAGTGGGACGGATATACCAGGCCATTTCATCCAATATGCTGCAGATAACGTGGACCACAATGTGCTAACCCTAGATGGTAGTGGTACGTTTCACGGCATGGGCATAGTTGCCAACATTACCCCAAAGGTTAAAAGCGCATCTATAATAAGACGGATAACTGTGACTGCAAGTGATATATCCCAGGTTGGGAAGATTGATATTCGACACTATGTGGCCCCAACGAATGGAATGAAAAAGCTTGAGTACAGGAAAATCCTGTTATCTGGGATGAAGTCACAAGAGGAACTGGCCCATGTGGATCTGTTGTGGAAAACAACCTTTCCAGTCAGACCACAGAGACCAGGTTGGTCAGGTTTCATGCAACTAGTCTCCAAAGGAGACCATCCTGGTGTATCATCGGTAAGGTTATTGCCAATGATTGACATGGATCCCGGAGATCTGACGTGCATATACTCCACTTTGTGTTTTGTGCTTGACTATTCCAGTCGTTATGATGCTACTCCAGTGATCACCATCGATCAGCCACTCTGGTGGAAGGCTACTACCATCCTGGAAAACGAGAGGGAAGGAAGTCCACTCCAATCAATTATAATGAGACTCAGAGGCTTCCACACGCTCATGAGCTACTTGGGCTGCATTGGTCATCTGCTGGGGGGACCTGGATTGAAGGAAATCCTGGAACAAGTGTTTGCCAGCAACACTGTCACTCACATCATGAGTGGTAAAGCTGTTGCCAGGGCTTTGAGGGGACATTTCCTTGTGGATACTGCCCTCCATGCAATCCTACTGGCAGATTCACTTGGCTTCAAACTGACTTCAAGCTCCCTTTCCATGGTAGCTCTAGAGACCGAGGATGAATGTGGCGATGATCAGGAATTGGACGAGGAGGGGCCCCTGCCATCAGTGGTCACAGATGGTTCACAGGCAGAGGAATCAGCTGATAGTGATCAAGCTGATGAATCAGCTGATACGGATCACAGGGTACATGTCCCAGACATTATGCAGGACGTTGCGAAGATGCTCGATCAACTGATTTCAGGAGAGATATCCATGCCGGAGGTTGAATTGTTACCAACACTGAATGAAATACAAGCCTTGATTTCCAATGCGACCGACACACCCAAAGAAAGAAGGAACACTTGTCAGCTGTGGATGATGTACATGATGATGCTTGACATCATTCGAAAGTGTCTACGATCAGAAAGGACTGGGAACTGGGCTCTCCATCTTGAAGCTATGAAGGAGATGCTACCATACCTTGCAGCTTCGGGACACAGCTTGTACATAAAGTCATTGCATATCTACTTGCAGAAGATGTCTGACCTCGAGACCAGAAATGAGGGACTTTTCAATAAGTTCAAAGATGGACTTCATGTTGTTCGAAGGTCTGACAAATTCTGGGGTGGGTTGTACCCTGACCTAGTAATTGAACAGGTCCTAATGAGAAGCCTCAAAACAACAGAGGTTCTTACCAGAGGACGCAGATTGACAGAAACACAAAGGAATGTGTGGTGCATGTCCAGTCCGGTGTGTGCAGAAGTGACCCAAGCTATGCAGGACCTTACCAATGTAGCATTTGTCAGTAGTGAACAGCACAAAGATCTGCCCACAGCCCGTCAGAAGAAGGATTCTGCTGATGTGAACAAACTGATTGAATTCCTCCAAGATTGGAGACCATTCGAGAAAGAAGATGGTCTGAGGAATCTGGTGACTGGTGTACTTGCAGCAGAGAATGTGAATGTGACTCAGGCGAAAGAAGTTGGGGAGAACATTCTGGATGGGATGTGTGGGAAACAGGTTTGCAACTACACATATCAAAAGAAAGATACAGCAGTTACTATGGAATCCAAGTCAAAAGTCAAGATTGACGGTGATGACGTGCATATTGACCCACAACTACTATTCCAAAGGCTGGTTATTATTGGTACGCATAAGGACAAACTCAAGGAGGCGTTTTGTTATGAACTGTGTGGATTCCCTCCAGCTCTTTTTGATAGACAGGACGTCCTCTTGAAGGCCAATAAGCCAGCACTGGCAAATGCCATTTGGGAATTAGCACCTACGATCTCTGATAAAGAGCAAGAGGAACTCGAATCTAGCCATATTACACATGTCATCGACGGAGGCGCGTTGCTACATAGGATAATTTGGGGGAATGGAGAGACATATGATGCCATCTGTCAAAGATATGCGGCATATGTAAAGCGGAAATACAAACAACCCGTCATTGTCTTTGCCGGGTATGACGGTGGACCAGCGCCAAAGGATGGTACCCAATTCAGAAGAACAGGATCGGCAGTAGTCAGAGATGTTCATGTGTCCCCGGGTATGCAACTCCAAATGAAGAAAGATGACTTCTTGGCCAGCAAAACCAACAAACAGAAGTTCATTAACATGCTGGGTAGTACCCTGGAGAAATCAGGTTGTGTAGTTCACCATGCAGATGGCGATGCTGACATAGTTATTGTTTCCCATGCTCTGAAGGTTGCTGAGACATGTGACACTATCGTTGTTGGAGATGACATTGACCTTATGATACTATTGTGCCATCATGCCACTAGGAACCACAGGAAACTCTACTTCCATCCAGAGGCAAAGTCCGGACAACAGCAAAGGTACATGGACATCCATAAGGCAAGATCGGAGCTGGGAGAACAGGTGTGTCGAGACTTGCTGTTTGTGCATGCCATGTTAGGCTGCGACACTACTTCGAGAGTGTTTGGTATTGGTAAAGCTGTAGGATTGAAGCTGATTCATACAAATGAGACATTCATCCAGCAGGCAGTTGTCTTTAACAGAACAGGATGCACACAGAGTGAGATTGCTACTGCTGGAGAAAAAGATATCCTCTGTGTGTACAAGGCAAATGCCAAGATCAGTGACTTGAATGAACTGCGGCATCAGACGTTCCTTCAACTGGTGAAGACAAGTAAAAAGGCAGTCCAACCTAAAAGTTTACCACCGACTTCAGCAGATGCACAGTACCACAGTCACCGTGTATATCATCAGGTCCAAGCAAGGAAAGAAGTACAGCTGGATGCTGATGAGTGGGGTTGGACAATAGTTGACAGGCGAATGATACCAGTTCAAACTAGTCAGAATATTGCACCCACGGAACTACTGGAGTTTGTCAGATGCCAGTGCAAGACTGGATGCAGCACCAAACACTGTGGGTGCAAAAAGGTGGGGTTACTATGCACTACTGCATGTGGAGAGTGCAGAGGTGTGTGTGAGAATGGAGGAGATGGTGAAGGGACTGAAATGAGTGCTGATGAGAGTGACACCCAGTAGTGAGGACAACTGGGAAAAAACTATGGTCTGAACGTCTCATGGTATGGGTGATAACTTGATCAGTCTGTTGTAAACCTGGTGTTCTACGATATTTTGAGGTCAATGATGTATCTCTGTATGTCCTGTCTCATGAGGTTGGCAGATATTTATTCAGCAGAAAGGACCAAACACATTCAAATGAAGGTAGAAACTGTGGGTGACATTAGAGATCAATGGACGGGGTAGGCCTATTCATGGTACTAGTGATTATCAACTGAAAACATTAACTTTTTCTCTCCTATTAAGGAGAAACTGTAATACCACATCAGCAATTCAACAATTTATGTCGCTAGTTACAGATTTATAGTAATTATATGTACTTTTATATGTGTGTCCTAATGTCGCCAGGGCCCTGTGAAATATTTTTGAATGCAAACTAAACACTGTTCCAATACTTCGATTAATTGGGATTTTTAATATGTTATTTAGTACAGACCAAGCCCCTAAATAAAGTTGGTTTTGTTTCTTTTGCAATTAGTGGTGGGTGAAACCCTAAGTTGACAGGACTATAGGCCAGCCTTATGGCGAAATACTTAAGAAAATACCATTTTCAACATGCAATATATCTGTGTGTGTATGCCCCGACAGAGGATAAACTTGAAAGAAAGAAAGAGGAGTTCTGGATGAATGTGGAGGCGTGCCTGGAGAAGTTTGACAAGAACGAAAGAATATTTCTGATTGGGGATATGAATGGTAAGGTGGGTGATAGGAAAGTTGAGGGAGTGGTGGGAGGGTGGGGGGTACCATCAGAGGTGAATGGGAATGGTAGTGCAATTGTGGACGTATGTGTGGGGAGGAGGCTGTGGATAGCCAACACCTTCTTCCAACACAGAATGATCCACAGGTACACTTGGAAACGGGTGTGGACGATGGAGGATGAGACAGTGGTGGAACGAAAGTCATTGATTGATTATGTATGTGTGGATGAACGAATGAAGAAATCTGTGATGGATGCTAGGGTGTATAGGGGTATTGGAGGGGGTCTGTCTGATCATTATGTAGTGGTAGCTAAGGTTAGGATACAAAATAAGTGGGTGAGGAGAGCAGGTGGGAGGCGAGAGGAGGGTGGAATGGTGAGGAGGGTGGAGAGGTTGCAGGAGGAGGAAGTCAGGGAGGAGTACAGGAGAGCATTGGAAAGACGACTAGGTGGGTTCGACCTGGAAGTTATGGAGGAAGTGGAGGAGATGAGCAAGGTGTTTAAGGATGAGATCTGTGCAGCATGTGAGGAGGTGTGTGGAGTGAGGAGAAGAGGGAGGGGAGTGAAAGGTACAGCATGGTGGACAGAAGAGGTAAGAATAGCTGTGGAAGAAATGAAGAAAGCATATAGAGAGTGGTTGGGTAGTAGAGGGAATGAAGATTTCGAGAGACAGAAACGAGCGAGGTACGTGGAGAGTAAGAGGGTGGTGAAGAGAGTAGTGAAGGAAAGTAAGAGAAGAGTAGATGAGGAATTTGGAAGGAATCTGAGTGTAAAATGGAGGGAGAGTAAGAAACTGTTCAGGAAAGAAGTCAAGAAAGTTAGGGAAGGTAGCAAGGGAAACAGTAGGGGTGTGAAAGATAAGAATGGGAGAATGCTAGCCGAGAAGCACGAGAGAGTCGAAAGATGGAGGGAGTACTTCAATGAGTTGCTAAATGTAAGGAATGAAGAGCCAGAAAACATAGCTGGATATGGTATGGGAGGGAGAAGAAGTGAAGTAGCGGAGGAGGAGGTGGGGATCAGGAGGTCAGAAGTGTGGGAAGCCATGAAAAGAGTGAAGTTGGGGAAAGCACCAGGAACAGATGGAGTGTGTGGGGAAATGTTGAGGTATGGTGGTGAGATAGTGATCGAATGGGTATGGAAAATGTGCAAACTAGCATGGGAGAAGGGGAGTGCACCCGATGACTGGAAGACTGGCATAATAGTCCCCCTATATAAGGGCAAAGGGGAAAGAGGAGTGTGTGGTAACCACCGAGGAATATGTCTTCTAAGCGTAGTAGGGAAGGTATACAGTAGGGTAGTGATTGAGAGAGTGAGAGTGAGAACGGAGAAATGGATAGGCGATGAGCAGGGAGGTTTTAGGAAGGGAAGAGGATGTGTAGATCAGATTTTTACCCTGAATTGTGTTGTGGAGAAATATCTGGAGAAGAAACAAAAGGTGTATGTTGCCTTTATGGACTTGGAGAAGGCCTATGACAGAGTGGATAGAGAAGGTTTGTGGAAAGTACTTAGAATATACGGAGTAGATGGCAAGTTGCTGAAAGCAGTGAAGAGCATGTATGAGGATGCAAAGGCAGCAGTACGTGTGGAGAGTGAGCAGAGCGAGTTCTTTGACCTGAATGTTGGTTTGAAAAGGGGTGTGTGATGTCCCCGTGGTTGTTACTGTATATATGGATGGAGTCGTGAAAGAAATGCTATCAAGAGCAGTGGATGTTGGTGTATCGCTGAAAAGGGAGGGAATTGAGTGGAAGCTACCTATAGTGCTGTTTCCGGATGATACAGTTCTGATGAGTGATAATTAATGGGAGTTGCAGGGTCTGGTAAATGAGTTTGGAACAGTGTGTGAAAAACGGAATTTGAAGGTAAATGCGGGGAAGAGCAAGGTTATGGTCTTCGAAAGGAGTGAAGTCACAGAGTGTGATGTGAAGGTGAACGGTCAGGCTATGGAGATTGTCAACTCTTTAAGTGTCTGGGCAGTGTGTTGAGTAAAGATGGGACTATGGCTGAAGAAGTGTGGGAGAGGGTACAACAGGGGAAGAGGGTTGTAGGAATGCTGAAAGCAGTAACAAGAAATAGGGTGGTCAGTATGGAAGTGAAGAAGTCCTTGCATGACAGTATGGTAATCCCGACACTGACTTACGGAAAAAGCATGGACGTTGGTTGAGAGACTCAGACCAAGAGTGAGAGCAGTGAAATGAATTACTTAAGAAATGCGTGCGGAGTTACATGGAGGGATAGAAAGACTAATGAGGAAGTAAGAAGGAGGTGTGGTGTGGAGGTAGATGTGCTGGAAAGTGTGAAAAGGAATAACTTGAGATGGTTCGGCCATATGGAACGTATGGAAAGCGAGAGAATGACTAAGAGGGTGTATGAGAGCGAGGTGGAGGGACAGAGAGGGAGAGGTAGAATGAAAGAGAGGTGGAAGGATGGAGTGAAGAAGTATATGAACGAAGGTGGTGCTGGTTGGGGGGAGGGGCGTCGACTGACTGGGAACAGAGGTGCATGGGGGAGGTTCGTTCGTGTCCACCCCTTCGGGGATCACGGCGTCAGGCAATAGATAGATAGATAGAATATATCTGTAATGTGCAACATTTAGAATTTTGCTTGTAGAACATTTTATGGTTAGAATATTTTTCCTAACCTAATCCTGAAGTTTGGCATGTCTATTTCGGGACATCCTATACTGTATATATATATATATATATATATATATATATATATATATATATATATATATATAATGTACTAACAGAGTGCAGAGAGTAAGTGAGAATTCATAAAACTCTCAGCAACATTAAAGCAACTGCAGTAATTTCTGTAATATCGAGGTCTGTGAAGTTCCTATATGTTTATGATTCAGGAGTAATGGTCTAATTTGCACTCTAGTGCATAAGTTTTTAGTGTCATACTTAGTTGTACAGCGAGCGTGGATTTCACTTAAGTTAGGCTTTATAGTATACTTTTATGTACACACACACATAAACTACACACACACATAAACTACACACACACACAATACACACACACAGGGGAGGTGTGGTGGAGTGGTCTTGCCACTGGCCTGGTAATCCAAAGGTCCCGGGTTCAAATCCCGATGTATCAATGGGAAGATATTATTGGAATGGAATTTGTGCTGTATCTGGTATCAGTGCATTACCACAAGCCCACCGAAACGTCAATAAAATACCCTCATTGTTCCCTGATTAAATAGCACTGTATGAATATTCCCATGTTCAAAATATGCTATAGGGGTACAATGCCTGGTGAGTTATCTGCTCAACAGGTGGCGTTGTGTGTGTGTAAGTGTGAGAGTCCGAGTGTAGGGAGTGAGACAGTGAAGCACGGGAACGAGGTGGCTTCAGAGATGGGGTCGTTTTGGGCCATGAGTGAGCACCGTGCCTCATGTGAAGGCAAGATGGCAGGTGCTCGTTGTACTCTACGTGCTTCACATGTCTCACTCCCTAGACTGGAACAAGACCTCACGGGCTTCACTGTTCATTGTAAAGCGGTGGATATTATGTTCAGATAAAGCATAGGCTCTCAGCCTATGCCCGAGAGGAAGTAAGTTGGAATATAGAAAAAAAAAAAAAAAAAAAAAAAAAAAAAACACTGCTGACATACAATAAACACCAATTGAGTTAATCGTATATGTAAATACAATTGATTGTGAATTTTTAGAACACCAATTATACCACGGCGCTACTGCCGGTATATCATTATGGAAATTCACGATACCTGAATTATTACTCTGCTTGAAATTATGATTGTTCCAAATATTTCATGACCTATTATGGGGAGTGGAATGTGATTTATTGAGATAATAGTTTGTGGCTTTATTGGACCTGATGTAGTTGAATATAAGTGATACCGGACCATTGGGGTTATTATTCTTGCATTGACACGACTACTTTCTATATGTTCATCAATGTTATTTTTCTGCCAATTATTTGTACAGAACACACACACAACTTTAGAGCGTCAGAGTAACAAAATTAAAGTATGTATATATTGTATGTATGCATATACTCAGGCACATGCCCCATAGCTGGGGGTGGCCAACTTGAGACAGAGCCCAAAAACAAACAACAAACGAAAATTCATGATGTTAATGCAACCACAGTAACAATCTCTGACCTTTGTTCTTGATGGTGTAATGGTTAGAGTGTTTAAGATCTGTATGTGGTAACCTAGGTTTGAATCCCGGTAGGATCACAAGCTTTCATAATTTTCATTGGGAGGTGTTTGGTGTTGGGAGTGAAATAATTAAACTAGATTATAACAGCCATACCTCAAGCAGTGCACAAACGAAATCATTTTAAAACACTCATACTACATCCACCATTAACCCGGCAAGTGCAGCAAGACTCTTAAGAGTTTCCCCGGGCGACTGCGGGAAGACTCTTAAGATCCAGGTTTTTAAATGCGTACCAAAACCGCGGGCTTACATTCAGGCAGCTACAAATTGGTGTGGGTGTAGTACTACTTGGCAACTCTCGATACCACCACCCCGTACGCTCGGGCCGCGCGCGTACAAGCAGTACACGCCAGTACACAAGCACTAGCTATGGAGCCCACACGTCCCTCACGCTCGCGCCCTGATGACACAACCAGCCCTCCTTCTGGTGGTGTCAGCGGCCGTGGAAGGCAGAGGGTGGCTGCCAGAAACCCAAGCTACCATTACGACACTCCATATAGCTCGGAAGACGAAGCACCCGCACGTAAAGTACGTAAAACACGTGCAAGCAGGGGCAGTGCACAGAGGTCATTGGCCTTTGGGGACACTGCCACCACCACCCAGGCAACTGCTACCACCACTGCCACCCCTGCCACCAGTAGCACCGACGCAGGAGGCCGCCCTGGGGCTGCAGGACCTGTGGGGGCCACTAGGAGAAAAGGGACTGGCATAGGTAAAAAAAACTTGTACGCCTGCCACTATCACCCTGCCACCACCACCACCACCAGCCGCTCTGCTGCCCCTGCCAACCCTTCTGCCCCTGCCCAAGGGAAAGGGAAAGGCAAAGGGAAAGGGAAAGGGGCGACAGGGACAACAATTATATTGCCTGCGTCCACGACCTCTGCACCACCCACCACTGCTGTACCTGCCGACGCCGCCCCTGCCGGCCCTTCTGTCCCTGCCGGCCCTTCTGCCCCTGCCCAAGGGAAAGGGAAAGGGAAAGGGGCGACAGGGACAACAATTATATTGCCTTCGTCCAGGACCTCTGCACCACCCACCACTGCTGGACCTGCCGACGCCGCCCCTGCCGACGCCGCCCCTGCCGGCCCTTCTGCCCCTGCCCACAAGACGCCTGCACATGTTAGTAGACGGATGAGGACCCTAACACCATCAAAATACGACACCCTGCTGTTTGGGGATTCCCAGGATGTTGTCAGGCAGGACTATGACGACGACGCCACAGCACGGGAGCATGGGTGGGGGAGGGGGGAGTGGATAGTGGCAGTGAGTCAGATGAAGGTGAAGACAATGAAGAAGGGCATCCTTCTAGTGGTGAGGAGGGTGATGATGAAGCGTTGTATCGCGATCATGACAGTGATTTGTCTGATGGTGGCGCACATGCAGACGAGATTCCAATCCGCGACGCCAACATTCATACGTTTGTGTGGTCTGACGGGGCTGATTTTGTGCCTGACATGCCCCAGTTTGATGCTGGTACGTCAGGTACAACTGCTGACTGGCCCTGTGACGACGACGCAAACGAGATGGATTTCTTCCTCGCTTTTTTCGACATGGAGATTATGACGTACATAGTTGCCCAAACAAACGCCTACTACAGGTGGGTGTTTGGCAAACTGGACGTCCTTTCTCCAAAAGCGAGAATACGAGGCTGGATTTGAAACGACTGTGAATGAGTTTATGACGTTCTTTGCCTTGTTGTTCCTCATGCCTCTTTGCAAGAAGCATGTGCTACAACATTATTGGAAGCACAACCCTCTCATCGCCACCCCAACTTTCAATAAGTAAATGACTCGTGACAGATTTTTGTTGCTGCTAAGATTTATGCACTTTGCAGACAACGAAAATCCTAACAGGATTGACAGGATATGGAAAGTTCGGGAGGTGTTTACCATGTTGTTGGCGAGGTACAAGAAATACTTTTACCCCTTCCTCAATTTGGTGATTGATGAGTCGCTCGTGCTCTTCAAAGGACGTCTTGTTTTCAAGCAGTATATCCCCTTGAAGAGGCATAGGTTTGGAATCAAGCTCTTCGTGTTGTGCGACTGTGAGACAGGTATAGTGCTGGACATAATCGTGTATACAGGAACTTACATTGACATACCAAAAGTCGCTGCCAATGACCCCATGGGCATGTCAGGTGCCATCGTCAGGAAAATGTTGGCACCTTACCTGGGCAATGGCCACGTCTTGTACACTAACAATTGGTATACCTACTTCTCCTGCTCTCTGCCAGTTTCTTCATGACAACCAAACGGGGTCATGTGGGACTGTCAGAAAGACAAGAAAGTTTATGCCCAAGTTCACAGATAATGTCATTCCTCTTTCAGATCCCTCCTCCAGCGACACACCTTCTGACGACGAACTGGTCCAGGAACACCGCGAGAGGCATATCCGAAGAAGGCGACGAAGGGGGCAGAAATACAAACAACTGGAAAAGTCCGGGAAAGTGGTAGCCCTGAAGTGGAAAGACAAAAGAGACCTTCACCTGCTTTCGACAGTCCACACAGGTGCCCAGGTGGACTCTGGTAAAGTCCACTACCGAACAAAGAAGATCATCCATAAGCCCGACTTAGTAATGGACTACACCAAGAACATGCGTCTGGTGGACAACTCGGATTGTCAACTGGCAGGCGTTGAGTGTCTGAGGAAGACTGTGAAGTGGTATCACAAGCTCTTCCTCCACCTAGTTGACATCACGATGCTCAACGCCTACAACTTGTGGTTGGTCAAGAGAGATATGGCACCAAATCAAAAACTCAAATTCAGGGAATTTGTCTACAACGTGTCATATCAACTCCTGACGAAGTATGGCACCCCCACTCACAGGCGTACGTCATGGCGTGGGGATCACGTTCCTGACCGCATCCAGGTGGGGGTGGAAAGACACTTCCCAATCCACACGGAACTGGTTGGCACTCGTCACAGGCAGCTGAAGTGTCACGTCTGCATAAACACCTCCAGGAGAGCCCCAACAACCAAAAAAGTCACCACAATGTGCCACAAGTGCAAGGTTGCACTCTGCTTGGGAGACTGCTTCAGGGACTACCACATGTATAAGCACTACTGAGTGCCGCCCCCTTCCCTGGACTCGTGCCCTACCTTACCTGACCTGACCTAACTTAGACCTAACTGAACTGATCACGCTACCTCATAATTTTAGATACAAAGATGTCCCTGTGATATGCCTTTTTTCATTATATAAATATGTCTTAGTCCAACCTACTTATAAGATGATAATAAAAAATAAACAAATGCAAGGTCAGGTCATTGTATTCTTGCAATATGATATATGCTATGAATATTTTATATTGCTTGAATACAATGACATGATCTTGTAACAAAAAAAATTATCAAACATTTCTAAACAGTATAAAACCTTCCCCATAACCCCCTCCTGGATTCGATCCCACTGCCCTGCCATACTTTGAGATTTCCAATCCGTCACCTTACTGACTAGGCCACAGCAGCTCATACAATATGTCACTCAAATCTTTGTGTCTACAATCGAGATGACAATATACAAAAATAAATTATTTATCCCACCAATTTACTTTTGTAAATTGATGGGATTATCAATCATATCATGCAAAAGTATATAAAACTTTCTCTCTGTCAAAAAAAGTAATTATAGAACTTTATTTGTTCAAAAATTGCCCCAACACTCACCAAAATTGCCCCTCTCGGTGTGACTCCAATCATTATCACACGTTCAGTGGGTCAGTGGGACAGTGGGTGACCCTTCCCTCCCTCCATCCACAACACCTCTCTCTGTCTGAGTTTGGCTACCAACTAAATTCGTATAAATACAGCATGCATAAAATAATCTTCACAAATACATTTGTATTGTGTAATCTTGTAAATAATGAATAACAACTGTGTGGGTGTCGAAAATTGCTCAACCATCTTTCTTATATCTCGCCTACGCCCTTACGCGCGTATATTGGATTATACATAGTCATGACTATCATACAAATACTTCAAGTAGGTTTCGAATATACATTTAGATTGCATATTACTAGCAAATAAATATATCTAAGTGTTTCTGATGGCAATCTGCCCTTCCCTTTCACAAGCGTCATTCGACACCAGTCCACTTGACACCAGTCTAAATATAGCTCAGTTCCCAGAAAGGTTATCTCCCTTCCCTCGTCTGTTTACTGACCTCCCTGTTCCATCTACCCCTCCTCAAAACTACTCTATAATATCGTACTTTATTTACAGTCAATGGCCTAGCTATTTCTGTGCATACTTCATAAGTGTCTAAAATGCAATGTCTGCTACCATAAAAATGCAATTCTGAAAGCCATCTATACGAACGACATACGCATGTCTCACTTTCTCTCTCTTTCTCCATTCATTCATGACTCATGTTACTAAGTAAATACTCTCACTCTCTCTCTCCACCCTGTGGGCTCTTGGGTGGCAACGAACATCAGACACATGCTAGACTAGAAGGTTGAAAATCCCACGACATCCATATGCCTCGGGCGCCTCCAGATTGTACACACAGCTGTCTTTCTTTCTTCCTTCCTTCCCTCCATCACTCCCTCCCTCCCTCCCACCCACCCACCTTTTGTCTCCCATCTCCATAAACACATTCATAATTTGCGTAAATATCGCATCGATTGGTCTATATGCGGTATATTCCTTGTTATATGGTACGCCTACATACGTACATGTCTTTATTATAGCATGACAGTGCTCTAAATAAGAGATATACGTGATATTATGGCACAACACACCCTCTCCTCCCCTTCATTCCCGCCAGACAACAACCACACCTTCGTTCCCGCCTAGAAACTCATTGATAATTCGCTTATATATTGCAATATTTGGTCTATATGCGGCATATTCCTTGTTATATGGGTGGCCTACATATGTACACATACGTGCACATACGTACACGTAGTCCAAACAGCATAAAAGAGCTAAAAAAAGGAGAGATACGCGATATTACGTGCTATCCCACCCCCTCCTCCCTCTGGTTCCACCCCCTGGGTGCGGGAATATTCGCCCGGGAAATCTCGCCGCTCGATGACAATCTAGCCGCGCGGTGCCATTCGCTCCACATTTTCCAACTACGGACCACTCCCCCACCCCCCCCCCAGACATTTTGTGGGGGGTCAAATATATATGGGCCGATGCACGCTAACATTCCCTACATGCTGATGTAGTTTTTATCGATATTGGCAATGGGCCCCAAAATCATCATACGTGCACACAGGGGTGTGGTGTCTATTACCCCCTGTGCGCACGTCTTAGGTTAAACAATCATAACACATGTGGATAGTATAGTGGCATATATAGGATAGTATCTAAATTATGCTGATCAGTATTATCACTACCGGTACCTCAAGATACAAAATATTAAGGAGGAGGTAGTTGTTTTTTCTCCCATTATGTTTATTTCCATTAGCTTTGAGATTTTAAGACATTAGTTTTATTAATTTCGCCCCATTTCATGGCCAATATAAAGACCTTTCATGTCATTTACGTGTCGATTTTTCCTAGCGAGTGATAGCGAGCTTGTAATTCAAGAAGGAACCGGCCTTCGGCCGGAATTTTTTCTATCGAAAAATTTACAAATTTATCTTGAAGGGGGGTCTAGGGGGTGATTTTTTAAGCTTGATGAAGGTCTAGCGATGAAACTATGAAATTAATAAATAGATACCGTATACAGTATATATCGATCAAAACAAAAATCACTAGCCCCTTAAAACAGTTATCACCGTTGACTCCATGTTTCAAGAAGTTTAAAAGATAATAACAATAATACTTTTTAATTACAATACCAACCTAAAGGGGAATATTACCATAACTTGTACACTAATATAATAGTTCAATGTTAACACTCACCAGGTCCTTCGCTATACACCAAACTCACCTGAAAAAAGAAAAGACAATAGAATTAATTCATGTTCATATCTTGTGTAGCCTACGTGAATATAGTTTCCTATAACTTTTATGTTCTGTGTGTGTGTGTGTGTGTGTGTGTGTGTGTGTGTGTAACATGTGACGCCAGACCACTGGAACAACCAGATTGAATGTGTTTGTGTTAATGAGTGTGTGTGTGTGTGTGTGTGTGTGTGTGCGTGAGTGTGTGTGTAACATGTGACGCCAGACCACTGGAACAACCAGATTGGATGTGTTTGTGTTAATGAGTGTGTGAGAGTGTGTGTGTGTGTGTGTGTGTGTGTGTGTGTGTGTGTGTGTGTGTGTCTTGTTCTGCAATATAAATCGTATTATTAACCTGAATATAAAGGGAAGAAGATCAAAAGTGAGTGGGTGATTGAACAATAAAACTGTATAGGCTTTGTATAAATGCATACTTGCATAAACATACTTTTTATTTAATTAACAATATTACAATTAGCCTTACAAGTTTCGTAAATACCAATATCTTGTTCCATTAATTCCGGGGTATATAATTATCAAATAATCCGGTATATCCACGCTTGAAATAATTCTGAACGCCAATTATTGATGCCTGATAAAAAAATAAAAATAAAGTAAAACAAAAATATTGATGCCTGATTCCCCCGGTGACCGGTGACAATAATCATTAATTAGTCGTCTGAGTGGCTTATGTAAATGGTGAATTCAGAACACCGACTATTTTCTGATAGAACTATGTCGCTCGGTTTCATAATTACGGGGGAGTGTTAAGTATATATATATATATATATATATATATATATATATATATATATATATAGAGAGAGAGAGAGCGAGCGAGAGAGAGAGAGAGAGAGAGAGAGAGAGAGAGAGAGAGAGAGAGAGAGAGAGAGAGAGAGAGAGAGAGAGAGAGATATTATATAATTTGACCTCCCTCAGATGGTATAGATTCATATAATTTATGGATCTGGGCCTTCCACTATACAGTATGTTTACCAGAGCTACACCATCACCGGCTCTATACCTACTGCTTGGGTGTACGGGTGTTAGAGGTCTTTAAAGGGGGATGGACGTATTTATTTCCTTGTTTATATGTGTTCGTATCATTTCTGTTTTTACTTTCCTCCTTAGACCTCCATCAAGCATACCCCCTCCCCCCTCCCCCCCGAGACCCTCCTTCAAGAAAAATTTGTACATTTTTCGGTAGATAAATGTCCCGGCCAAAGTCCGGTTCCTTTTAAAATTGCAGGCTCGCTATCAATCCCCAGGAAAAAAATCGACTCCTAAATGACGCGAAAAGTCTCAATATTTACAATCTCAAAACTTATGGGGTTAAACACGAGGGAGAAGGGTGGCCAGAAAAACGACCCATCTCCCCTTAATGGGTAATACAGGTTGTGACCGTTGTTGGTGATTTCATTATTATTATTAGTGCTGTACAGACCTGAATGATTGTTAATTTAGGCAATATCAGTGTATAGACTGATATATAGGGGAGGTGTGGTGGAGTGGTCATGCCACTGGATTGGTAATCCAATGGACCCGGGTTCAAATCCCGATATGTCAATGGGAAGATATTATTGGGATTGAATTTGTGCTGTACCTAGTATCAGTGCATTACCACAAAGCCCACCGAAATGCCAAAAAAATACCCTCATTGTTCCCTGATTAAATAACACTGTATGAATATTCCCATATTCAAAATATGTTACAGGGGGACAATGCCTAGTGAGTTCACTGCTCAATAGGTGGCGTTCTGAGAGTGAGGGTCTGAGTCTGGAGGGTGAGACGGTGAAGCACTTGAGCGAAGCAACCAGCCGCTTCAGAGATGGAGCTGCTTTGAGCCATGATGGATGCTTCACATGTCTCACTCCCCAGGCTGGAACAAGACCTCACGGGCTTCACCGTGTTGAGCGGTGGAATGTACAGGCTCTCAGCCTATGCCCGAGAGGGAGTAGTTGGAATATAGGAAAAAAAAAAAAAAAAAAAAAAAAAAAAAAAAAACTAATACCACGAACAATTACAATAGTACATAGCTTCCAATAAACTATAAGTCATGTATTGCATTAATAGTGACACACACATGACCATTAACATTAATGCAATCACCTCCATTCTGAATTATCCGGTGACTGTCAGCATCCAGCATCTCTGTTTCAGGAAATTAATGATATATTATTATCAGCTTCAAGCATTATAGCACTCACTTATATAATATTAATTTATATTTATGATACATTTCCTATTATCAGTACAATGACGTAACCTAAGTAACACAGTAAATAGCTTATCATATACGTATGCTTGATTACAATATATAATAGCTATTATGACATGCTTGTTTCGAAAAGTAAATTGAGATTTGATTGCAAAAGGTCGTTTCTAAGCTTAATAGTATCGCCCAGTATTAGCCATAATTATATAAAAATAACACCATCTTACATATTTGCAACATGTATAAGGTATTTTGGCGTTGTTACGCTGTTCTCTTCCTATTGAAGTCGTATCTCATACGATAGCTAAAGGTGGGGGGGGGGGGGGGGTCTGTCTCCCCCCCCCCCCCATCTCCCTAATTTGTTCACCCATTAGTTTTGACATTCTAAATCTAAGATATTCGCCCCATTTGTTTTGCTATTTCAAAACCTTTCGTGACATTTAGGTGTCAATTTAATCTTGGCGAGCGATAGCAAGCCTGCTATTTAGGAGGAACCGGCATTTGGCAAGAAATAAATTTAAAATATATGTAAAAATTAATAAAGAAATATATACATATCCCCGTTAAAGGCGGATCTTTGTATCAATTCAACTATTTTTGGCTAAGTTGTTGAAGTCCTATTGTACCAGTGTACAGTATATATAGTTGTTGAAGTCCTATTGTACCAGTGTACAGTATATATAGTTGTTGAAGTCCTATTGTACCAGTGTACAGTATATATAGTTGTTGAAGTCCTATTGTACCAGTGTACAGTATATATAGTTGTTGAAGTCCTATTGTACCAGTGTACAGTATATATAGTTGTTGAAGTCCTATTGTACCAGTATACAGTATATATAGTTGTTGAAGTCCTATTGTACCAGTGTACAGTATATATAGTTGTTGAAGTCCTATTGTACCAGTGTACAGTATATATAGTTGTTGAAGTCCTATTGTACCAGTGTACAGTATATATAGTTGTTGAAGTCCTATTGTACCATGTACCAGTGTACAGTATATATAGTTGTTGAAGTCCTATTGTACCAGTGTACAGTATATATAGTTGTTGAAGTCCTATTGTACCAGTGTACAGTATATATTTTCAAAGAATATCCCTCATTTTAACAACTTTTCTTTTACAACCAGAGGTAAAGTCCCTGAAGCTGACAGGATCCACCAACAACATACTTGTGTTCTTGACTTTCCAAACTTATATTCTTGTCTAGCTTATCTTTCGGGAATTGTACTGAAAACATTCTTAGTCCTCGAATATCTGAAATTGTATTTCTCGTTGCTACCGTTTATTCCCATGTATTTGTAAAGTCTAGTTTAATGTCCCATTTTCCTATCGTCTGCATATTTTGTTTGTGTTTTTTTTTTTTTTTTTCCAAGTTTAGTATTCATCAATGTCGTTTATGTATACTATGAAGAATTACAACTTATTATCATAGTTAGACATACACATTGCCACATATACTGTACATTGACTGCTGCAACAGCCACATATCGGCGATGTCTTTTTAACATTTTTCTGGCCACTATTAAACGATATTATTTAGTTTAAAAAGGGCCTCTCACGTTCTTGACGCAATTTTGAGCCTATTGGGGATACTTTAAAGCCTTTGTTACCATCAGGGGTATTTAGAAACCTTTAGTTTAGTTACTTCAACCTCTGCAGTTGTCTTTGAGTTAGCTGTGGGTAGAAAACTAATTTTGGAGAGGTAATTATAAGAGTGAGATAACTATTTATTATTGCTAATCTGGCAACTTCTGAGTCATAAAAACGTGAAAGGGTTAACAGGCTTCGAAACTTTTCAATTCACCCATTTTACTACTACATATCCTTCTTAAACTGCTCACAATTGTCTGAATATAGCTAAAGGAAAATGTCAAAGACGTCACCGGTACAGAAGGGGTTAACATATTCACAACGCAATAATAGACTTTGAATATACATTTTAGCATACCCCTCTTAGCAGTCAGCTGTGAAGGGAGGATTACTAAGGGGGAACATCAGCTGAATCAACTTCAAAGACAGGATAATTATGTACCTTGTTTAACATGGGTGTGTATCAGAGAGAGTAAAAGACAGACAGGTCGACCGACAAATAGACAGACACACAGATAGAAAGAAAGAGAGACAGTTTGATGGATAGGTATATTTATAGCTAGGCAGATAGAGAGATAGATAGAGAGAGAGAGAGAGTTGATCCCTCTCGACGTTAAAATATATATTTATATTATTATTATTATTATTCCATATGAATAGCTTGTTGATATGCATTAATTAAATCGATATAATCCTTATAGAATTTCTAAGATTAATTACAGGTGGTATTTATTGCATTAATACATCACCAGGCACTGTATGCCATACAAAACATTTAAAGGTCAATACAAGTAAAAGGTGTGATCATTGTATTGTGATTGGTGATTGATTGGTTAATGATGTTGTTTTTTCTAAAGGTGGATCACATGACAGCTTTTATAGTCAACATTCGATGATCAACATTTTTCTGGCAACATTTCAGGAATATTTTGCACCGGTATCGGAAACTAGGCTAATGATAGAGGACTTTAGGTGACATAAATATTATATATGTTGACCTCATAAGTTGCCAGACCAGTGTTGAAGACAAATGTTGAGGGAAAAAGCGCTCGTGTGATACCGGCTTTAGTTCCTTTCATTAGCTTTGTGTTCTTGTTGTGTGTTCACTTTCTTTTATCCTATCAACTTCTTATAGACGAATATTCTGTTTCCTAAATCATTCGTGCAGATTTTTCGTGATGTATATTTCTCTCGTACTGATGTTTCATATATCCGAGTTCTCTTAACGCAGTTTTGAGAGAGTATGGTTTTTTTTCTGGACCCCCTTCTCCCTCATGTTGAGCCCCACAAGTTACGAGACTTTAAGACGCTCGCGATTGTAAGACCTTTTGCCCCATTTCTTTGTCATTATCAAAACCTTTAATTTAGGTGTCAATTTTGTTCCTGGCAAGCGATAGTGAGCCTGTAATAAAATGGCAATCGGCTTCCGCCTGGACATTTTTCTATACAAAATGTAAAAATATATCTTGTAGGGGGAACTTGGGGGTGTTTGTTTTTGTAAGCTTGATGGAGGTCTAGTGAGGAAACTAAAAATAATAATACAAGATAAATTAAATACGCAAATAATTACGCCTTCCCCCCCCCCCCCTCTTACGCAATCGGAATTGTTTCTATTTGATATTAACGCCAAAATAAATGTTCATTGGTTGTAAAGCACCCGTTAAAGTAGACACAGTGACATGGAGTCATTCTAATTATTAACCCATTCAGTACCAGGGCCATCCTTTATATCATACTCTGGCAACAATTAGACGATTGTATTCACCTCTAGCAATAACGAGGCTTCATTATATATCAATAACGAGGCTTCATTATATATCAATAACGAGGCTTCATTATATATCAATAACGAGGCTTCATTATATATCAATAACGAGGCTTCATTATAATTCAAAAACGAGGCTTCATTATATATCAATAACGAGGCTTCATTATATCAATAACGAGGCTTCATTATATATCAATAACGAGGCTTCATTATATATCAATAACGAGGCTTCATTATATATCAATAACGAGGCTTCATTATATATCAATCAACCCTAAAAACTACCACAGATCCTTCCGAAGCTGCATACTATCGTCAAAATATAGCTAGAATAAAATATAGCACTCGTCACTGGTACTCAAAGGGTTAAACACAGTCTCAACCTATAAACTGTACCTATAAACTGAACCATCGAATCACTACATAATTATATGTATTATTCCGTTATAATGGGAGAAGGGCCGTTTTTCTGGACACTCTTCTCCCTCTTGCTTAGCCCCTTTAGTTTTCAGATTTTATGACGTTCAGCCCATTAGTTTGGCGGTTTTAAGACCTTTCACCCCTTTTCTTTGTCAATATAAGATTTTTCGTGCCATTTACTGTAGGTGTCGATTTTTTCATGGCGAGCGATAGCGAGCCTGTAATTTAGGAGAAACTGGACTTTGGCCGAGCCATTTCTCTACCGAAAAATGTACAAATATATCTTGAGAGGGGATCCTGTTTATTTTATTTTTGTATTTATTATTTTTGTTAATTTTTATTTAAGTTTGATGCAGGTTAGGACAAGAGCCTGAAACTGCACTTATGTGTGGAACACTCAGCCTTAAAATGTTATGTATGTATGTATGCAGGTCTACGGAGGAAACTAGACACAACGAAGTAAATTATAACATCGACCAAAAAGTGAACCATCCCCCCTTAAAAAAGCTTGACTAGCAAAGAATATTTCCGTTTCCCTTCGACTATATAAGCCAACGTGTGGAAGGAGATGCTGTGATGTGTACCATTATATACACGTGGCCGACCAAGGTCATGCGATCCTGAATTTAAGGGGGTCACCTCAATTTTTTTCTCTTTCTCTCCCTCTCTCTTTGGCTTGTATCCATTTGGCTCCATTCAGTCAACTGTTTTAAGACGTTTATCCCCATCCAGGTGTCGATAGTTTCCTGGCGAGCGATAGCGAGCCAACACTGTATGGAGGAATCCGGCTTCGCCGGAGAAATATTTCAATCGAAAAATGTACAAATTTAGCTTGCGCTCAAAACTAAAACATATAAATGCTGGCTCGCTACCGCTCACCAGGAAAATATTGACACCTGGATGGGGATAAACGTCTAAAAACAGTTGGCTCAATGGGGCCGAATGAATACAAGCCAGAGAATGAGAGAAAAGGAGAGAGAGAGAACAAATGTGATGTGTACCATTATATAAACGTTGCCTTCAAAGGTAATTATGCGATTGTGTATTTAAGGGGAGGCAGAGGGTTTTTCTCGACCCCCTCCTCCCTCATGTTTAGCCCAATTAGTTTTGACATTTTAAGATGTTGGTTCCATTAATTTGGGGATTTTATGACCTTTCACTCCATTTCTTTGTCAAAAATAGGACCCTTCGTGCCATTTAGGTGTCGATTTTTTCCTGGCAAGTAATAGCGAGCCTGTAATTTTAGATGGAATCGACCTTTGTCCGGGAATTTTTCTACCGAAAAATGTACAAATCTAGGGGGTGTTTTCTAAGTTTGATGGAGGTCTAGCGAGGACACTAAAAAAATATATGAATAAATACAAAAATAGACTAAAAACTAACCACTGCCCCTCCCCCCCCCCCCCCCCCCTTAACTAACAATTCAATGGTTCAATACATTTTGGTTTGCTGTTTCCACACTCAAAAATTAATGTTCATGTCAGTGTGCATTTGGTCATGTATTAATGTTCATGTCAGTGTGTATTTGGTCATGTATTAATGTTCATGTCAGTGTGTATTTGGTCATGTATTAATGTTCATGTCAGTGTGTATTTGGTCATGTATTAATGTTCATGTCAGTGTGTATTTGGTCATGTATTAATGTTCATGTCAGTGTGTATTTGGTCATGTATTAATGTTCATGTCAGTGTGTATTTGGTCATGTATTAATGTTCATGTCAGTGTGTATTTGGTCATGTATTAATGTTCATGTCAGTGTGTATTTAGTCATGTATTAATGTTCATGTCAGTGTGTATTTGGTCATGTATTAATGTTCATGTCAGTGTGTATTTGGTCATGTATTAATGTTCATGTCAGTGTGTATTTGGTCATGTATTAATGTTCATGTCAGTGTGTATTTGGTCATGTATTAATGTTCATGTCAGTGTGTATTTGGTCATGTATTAATGTTCATGTCAGTGTGTATTTGGTCATGTATTAATGTTCATGTCAGTGTGTATTTGGTCATGTATTAATGTTCATGTCAGTGTGTATTTGGTCATGTATTAATGTTCATGTCAGTGTGTATTTGGTCATGTATTAATGTTCATGTCAGTGTGTATTTGGTCATGTATTAATGTTCATGTCAGTGTGTATTTGGTCATGTATTAATGTTCATGTCAGTGTGTATTTGGTCATGTATTAATGTTCATGTCAGTGTGTATTTGGTCATGTATTAATGTTCATGTCAGTGTGTATTTGGTCATGTATTAATGTTCATGTCAGTGTGTATTTGGTCATGTATTAATGTTCATGTCAGTGTGTATTTAGTCATGTATTAATGTTCATGTCAGTGTGTATTTGGTCATGTATTAATGTTCATGTCAGTGTGTATTTAGTCATGTATTAATGTTCATGTCAGTGTGTATTTAGTCATGTATTAATGTTCATGTCAGTGTATTTAGTCATGTATTAATGTTCATGTCAGTGTGTATTTGGTCATGTATTAATGTTCATGTCAGTGTGTATTTGGTCATGTATTAATGTTCATGTCAGTGTGTATTTAGTCATGTATTAATGTCAGTGTGTATTTGGTCATGTATTAATGTTCATGTCAGGGTGTATTTGGTCATGTATTAATGTTCATGTCAGTGTGTATTTGGTCATGTATTAATGTTCATGTCAGTGTGTATTTGGTCATGTATTAATGTTCATGTCAGTGTGTATTTAGTCATGTATTAATGTTCATGTCAGTGTGTATTTAGTCATGTATTAATGTTCATGTCAGTGTGTATTTGGTCATGTATAATGTTCATGTCAGTGTGTATTTGGTCATGTATTAATGTTCATGTCAGTGTGTATTTAGTCATGTATTAATGTTCATGTCAGTGTGTATTTAGTCATGTATTAATGTTCATGTCAGTGTGTATTTGGTCATGTATTAATGTTCATGTCAGTGTGTATTTGGTCATGTATTAATGTTCATGTCAGTGTGTATTTAGTCATGTATTAATGTTCATGTCAGTGTGTATTTAGTCATGTATTAATGTTCATGTCAGTGTGTATTTAGTCATGTATTTTATAGTAGTAAAATGTTATGAATGTTGTGATTATAATTGTGTTCCCTCTTAATGCATCATGAGTGTGAGTGTGTGTTTCTTTTTTTCTTTTTGTAAATATTGACTTATTTTCATTTGTTTTATAATATATTATTATTTATATATGTATGTATGTGTTTATTTATTTATTTAGTTATTCATACATTTATGTGTTGTGTATTATGGATTCACGAAGCTATAATTCCGTACACAATTCACGAGTGCTTACATTTTGGAGGATACATTGAAAAGTCAAGGGCATTAAGGGGAGGAAGACCGTTTTTCTGGACCCCTTTCTCCCTCATGTTCAGCCCCACTAGTTTTCAGATTTTAAGATGTTTGCCCCATTAGTTAGTCGATTTTAAGACCTTTCGCCCCATTTCTTCGTCAATATTTAGACCTTTCGTGCTATTTAGGTGTTGATTTTTTCCCTGGCGAAAGATAGTGAGCCTGTAGGCCTACTGTTGGAAGAACCGTCCTTTGGCCGGTAAATTGTATATATGTATTAAAGATGCAAACAAATATGTTCCATACTGGGCCAACCAGTCTCAGACCATAAGAAAAAAATAAACATTTAAATTATAATAACCAATAATACCGATTATAAAGTTATTACTACATACAATATATTGAAAAATAATATTGTGAAAAGTAAGACAATAATTAGTTACTACAAATATCAAACAATACAGGGTGTCCCGCGAGTTTTGTCAAATTCTTCCAGAGATGAAACATTAAGTAATTCTAAGTAAAAAACTGTTATACTCACATAAGATTTTTGGGGCATTGTTTTGTAGTTATGGACCCTTAAAGTCGGCATTTTGGTGTTTTCTGTAATTTCTAACCCTGTTTTTCTTCAATAAGATAAGGATAGGAAAACAAACTATAAAGTGTATTATGAAGCATGATATCAATACTTCAAACTGAATATTACAAGCAACCAACAAAACTTAAATTTAAGCTCATCATCGCGGAAAGAAGAAAGGAGTTACAGAGGATTTGTTGGTGTTTTCTGTCAGTTTAAACCCATTTTCCGAGTAATGAAAATGAATAGCGATAAGGTTAAATGCTGTATGATGGTGCATGGTATCAATACTTAATGAAAACACTAAAAAATCCTCTGTAGCGATTTTCTTCTTTCCGTGATGATGAGTGTGACGCATGTCCAGTGTGAGCATGCTGTACAGAACGCCTAGTCATGCCCCACTCTCGCTAGGATCGTCAGGGCAGGAACTTTGGCTGTAGTCTATGTAGAGTTTCCTAACTTAGTTCATGTGAGCCGTTGTACTATAAGTAATATGAATATGTATTTTGTTTTCATCTGAGTCAACGAGTTCTATTTTATATCATTAGTTATAAGTATTGTGTGTAAAACTTATTTGTAATGATGGGAGAAGCGGCAGCCACAGTTGGGGGTCAGTGGGTGCGCCATGCGGGAGGTGGGCCTAACTCACTAGCACTCCCCCCCCCCTCCCCCCTCCCCTCAGTGCTAGGAAAGCCTTTGTCTATCCCAGAGGAGAGAGAGAAATTACGTAATGATTGTCAGTGGGCGGTCCTTAGTAGTTCACGTTGGGCTCACTAGAGGGCCGAGTATAAAAAGGGAAGTCTAGCCATTTTTTGATCAGAACTCATTAGGCAGAGCGACTTCTCATTTCCCTTGCTAACTATATATATTCTTCTGACTGATGTGAACTTTCTCTACTACCTTACATTCTTATCTCCTCTTTTCCCTACCCTTTTTAACTTCCCTGGTCCCGTTGGTGCAGAGCTAGTCAGCCAACGTATTATCGCTTGAGTTCTCATGAGATACATGCCTATTAGATAGCCTATTTTGGAAGGGTTAACTTAGAATAGGATTGATTTATGTTTGTTGCACTTGTCTATGCATTTCCCTGTGTGTTATTATTATTATTCCTGGTTTCTGCTAGTCTAGGTAATGCTAGACTGGGGTAAGGCTTTTCTGTGTTACGAGTTGTTGTTTGATGCAGTGGTTAAGCGATAAACCTGCATACTCGTTTCGGTTCAGTGAAGCCTAGGTTGTCTTCGCGGCTGACTGTGTTGAGTTAATAATTTACAGTGCGTGAGGGCAAGAGCCTAACCACCCTGTATTTTATTAACAGCTTGTTTTTACTTTGTCAAGGAGCCGGGAGAAAACCAGATACAAGGGATCTGGATTTCTCAAAGTGCACTTGTTAGTGTTAACGTAATACTTTAAACAGTTGTGAGGACTTCGCTAGGCTACGAGCCGTTTTTGCTCAGTCACTGCTACCTTTTGCCCACAGTACCCCAGCTAGACTTTACTCGATTAGTAGATACAGAATAGTATTGAAGCTTTCCTTATGTATGATATTGTTTATGCACTATTGATTTCATGTGTTGCAAGCTTGGCTACTTTAGTGATTAGTGGCCCACGAGCACAATCCGAGTAGGCTATTGCCGTTGCATTTGCGGAGTACTTCTTTTTAATGTTTGCCATTTACTATTGCATATTCTTTTAATTATTCTTATGCCAATTTAAACCTGTAATAGTATTTAATTGCCAGTGTTTTTCTTATTGAATTACTGTTCAAAATCCGATACGTACTTCTTACGAGCATCCGAGAAGCATCTAACTTTTTTCAGAAGATTCCTTGCTCGATGCTTAAGGACTATTAATTAACGTAACGTAATAGTGCCGATCCGAAGTAGAGGGTGGAGGACTTCTTAAGTTCTTAGTCAAGGGTGGATTACTTCGGCTTCGGCCAACACTATTCTTTGGTGTTGTTGTTTCTTACTTCTTTGTTTGATTGTTGACCAGACTAGAGAATTCCTGTCTCTTTATTAGTCTGTTGTTGAACACTAGTACCGAGTTCTTGTATACCCCGTTATAGCAGATTGAACTCTGGAGGGTATTGGTGTTTTTTGTTCGGCTGGCAGTACTCAGGGGTTGGGATCGTGTGTTTCCGTTGTGGCAGCGAGCCGTATTAGAGTCCTGATTGAGAGCCCTTGTGTACCCGAGTGCCAGGTCGTAACAAATGGCGACCTTGCTTAGGATTTTGTGAACAGTATAAATTTTTGCAGAGTTGTACAACATTTGTTTGTTTGTATTTTAGCGTGCATATTGAAGAATATTTTTTTTTGTATGGCAATTAGTAAAGCATTTAAGAGACTCCAGTTAATTTAGTAATTAGTGCTTGCATAGGAAGTTAAACACTTTTGTCTCGAGAATTTTTTTGTGGACTTCAGTATGTCGTGCATTAGCACTGACGATGAGCGAGAGATGCCATTTGAAGGTGTGCCGTTAGTAACCAGTGAGGAGGATGCTAGAGTTTTTGTGAGTAAGCGGTACCACGTGACGGAGGAGAGGCTGACTGGGGTGGATGTTTGTGGCTTGCACCTGATAGCCAAGGTTTTGGGAATTTCCAATGTAGTAGGGATGTCCAAGGGGGAGCTGATTTCCTGGGTGTTGCGTGGGCGACATGGGGTTTCGGAGGAGAGGGCGTTTGGGGGGGTTCCTCCCCAGATCCCCTCTCACTCGACTCCCACAGTGCCGTCCACTCAGTTACCGGAGGTTAGCACTCTCCCACAGAGGGATGAGAATTGGCAGATTGGAGTGCCCTCGGGTGGTGCACATGGTGGTTCCCCAGTTTTTGCCCCCCCTCCTTCAGTAGTGGCAGCTCCCTCTTCCTGTCTGTCTCCAGATATGGTATTTAGACTTGAGCTTGCTAAGATTGAGGCTAGGAAGCAGGAGGATGAGACCAGGAGGCATGAAAATGAGACCAGGAGGCAGGAGGATGAGACGAGGAGGCATGAGATTGAGGTTAGGAGGCATGAGGCTGAGCTTAAGTACGACTCGGAGAAATATTGTGCTAAATTAGATTTAGATAAGTCTCGTGCAGAGTCGACAGGGACTTGGATGGGCCGTGAGGGCCAAGTAAGAGAACAGTCCTTGGCCCAATTAGTCAAATTGGTGCCGGTATTTAGTGAAACTGAAGTCACAGAATTTTTTAATCGTTTTGAGAAGAAATGTAGGGAGCATAATTGGCCTGAAGAGAAGTGGGCAGCTCTAGTCTCCTCAAGACTTACGGGTAAGGGTCTGAAGGCTTATGATGCACTGCCTTTAGAGTCTTGCATTGACTACCCAGAATTGAAGAGAGCTGTCCTACGGGCATACGAGTTGCAACCGGAAACATATCGATTGAAGTTTCGGGGTGTTACAAAGACTAGGGAGGTGACCTTTCTTGAACATGCCCGGGACTTAAAAGATGCACTTAAAAACTGGACACGTTCTGAGAAAGCTGAGACGGCCGAACAGTTGACTGAGCTGTTTCTGCTCGAGCAGTTTTATAAGTGTACTGGTGCAGAAATGACTTTAACTATTAAAGAAAAGAACCCAAAAACTCTACAGGAGGCAGCTGAGATGGCTGACCTCCGGCTATCACTAATTCGTGGGTGCGGGTCTGCCCAGCGTAGTGAGGCAGGTAACAAGGGGCGTGACGCCCCACCCCCCCGAGTTAGTGATATACCTTATGCAAACAAGTACAAGAGCCATGATACCAAGACTGACCACAAGACTAGCACCGTCCCATTTAAGAAGGGGCCGGGCCCTTCCCAGTACCAAGGGAAGCCCAAAGGGGAGGTGGAGTGTTATCATTGTCATAAAAAGGGGCACATTGCAAGAGTCTGTCCTAGCAAACCACCTACAGCAGCTGTGTCTTTGGCCTGCAACATTGGTGTGTCTCCGAAGTCATCTGAGTTTGCCTGGGGCAGTTCGTCAGAGGCTGAGGCACAGCCAATGCAGAAGCACCTGGGAGGCTCGAACCCTGCTCAGGATGTTTTTTTGCGACCATAGAGGGCGGGGTTGCGTGATGTGGGCGGGGCGCAAGCATGGAGTAGAGGTCTTGCGTGATACAGGTGCTTCCCAGACTCTGATGAAAAACTTGACTGGCTACCCTATAAACGCGGCTCGGGTGGTAGTGGTGCAGGGTATTAATGCAACTCGGTCATACCCGCTGGTGCGGTTGGAGTTGGAGGTGGATGGTGTGGCACGTGAATTGGATGTCGGGATTGTGGAGAAACTGCCAGTGGAGGGCGTCGACCTTCTTCTCGGCAACGACTTTGCAATGCCCGCTTCCGAGGTTCTACCCTTAGTCGTTGCCGAGAGGCCGGCCGACGTGAGTAGGGAAGAGCAAGAGTGGGTCGAGCGGTGCCAGACACAACCCATGGCGTGTGTTGTCACCCGAGCTCGGGCAGCTAAAGTGTCACAGCCTAGTCCTCCGCCTTCAGACCAGCGGAGGAACGATCAACAGGAGGAGGCTAAAGCTGGAGTTGGTTTTAAGAGTTTTGACTCGGCGGCTCTCCTGGGTGATTCAGTATTAGCACCATTACTTAATTCTGGAGTAGCCCCTGGGCCTGTCATCGAGAGTGACGAGGCTGGGCATGACGAGTCTCCACGACAGCAACGTTATGTACATCGAGAGAGACAGAGGGAGCAGCCCAGTATCGGGGAAGGTCATGCATTGCTCCGGGAGCAGTTAGATCGCTTGGCACCCTCAGATATAAGTCGGTTGCAACTAGAGGACCCTGAGCTCCAAACGTGTGCTAATGGAGCTGTAGAGCTCGACGAGGACGGCGATGCACAGCCAGGAGATTTTTTTTATTTAGAAGGCATCCTTTATAGGCGTTTTCAAGACCCTAAACGTAGTTGGCAAAAGGGGTCCGGAGTAGTGGACCAGTTGGTGGTGCCACGGGAGTGCAGGGATAGCCTACTGAGGTTGGCGCATGACACACCACTGGCAGGACATCTAGGGTGAGAAAAACGGTGGCGGCTTTGGGGAAATTGTTTTGGTGGCCGGGGATGAAGTCTCATGTGCAGTCATGGATATACTCTTGTCATATTTGTCAACGTGTCGGGAAACCGAACCAAGTTATTCCTAAGGCTCCGTTACACCCTATTCCTGTGATTGGGCCACCCTTTAGTAAAATTATTGTTGACATGGTTGGTCCACTCCCTCCCACTAGGTCGTGAAATAAATTTTAGTTAACCATAATGGATGTTGCCACTAGATACCCCGATGCATACCCTATGAAAAATGGAATGGCTAAGACGGTAGTCAGTAACTTGTTGTGGTACTTCTCAAGGTACGGGTACCCGGAGGAGATTCAGTCTGATCAGGGATCTAATTTCACCTCCAACATGTTCAAGCAAACAATGCAACAGCATGGGATACGAGCAGTAGTATCGTCAGCGTATCACCCTGAGAGTCAAGGGGTGCTTGAGCGGTGGCATGCTACACTTAAAAGCATGCTCAGGTGTTATTGTGCTGACAACGGTATGGATTGGGATCTTGGATTGCCTTATGTGCTGTTTGCTGCTCGGGAGGTACCTGGTGAGAGCCTGGGATTTAGTCCAAACGAGCTGATTTTTGGACACCGTGTCAGGGGGCCCCCTTAACATGCTGAAAGAAATTTGGGAGGGGACTGTGCAGCCTTGTCCATTATTAAAGTATGTGCTTGAAAGCCGTGAGCGCATGCTTAAGAGTCTGGAGATGGCAGGTAGAAATTTGACAGAATCACAAGCTTTGATGAAGGACAGGTATGATCGCAAAGTGAGGCTCCGGAAGTTCACTGTAGGACAAGAGGTATTAATTTTGTTGCCTTTGGTTGGTAACCCCCTCTCTGCGAAGTACACTGGACCTTATAAAATTGTAGAAAAAATTTCAGACTTAGATTACCTTGTTGCCACTCCAGACAGGAGGAAAAAGAACCAGTTATGTCAAGTGAACCTTATTAAAGAGTATGTGAGGCGCCCCTCTGAGCCTCTCACTGTCCCTGTGTTGGCTTGTTGCGGCCGTGGTGGAGAAGGAGAGGGGGACAGTCAAGCTTCAGAGGAGGATAGCTGGGATCAACATGTTTCAGCGGATCAGTGGGCGGGGAACTCGAGCCTAAGGGCTGACGAGGCTATAGCTCATTTGCCTGAGCCGCAGTTTGATGCTATCCGTCAGTTGTTCGGTTCATACCCCACTGTATTTGCTGAACACCCAGGCCTCACTACTCAGGCTATGCATGATGTTGACGTGGGGGACCATCTACCCTTTAAGTCAATCCCGTACCGTGTGCCCCCCATAAAACTACCAGCTCTGAGGGATGAGTTGGAGTATATGCTCGGTAGAGGGTTGATAGAGAAAGGCACAGTTAAGTGGACTTCCCCTGTAACACTGCAGCCTAAGCCAGATGGCAAGGTACGCTTTTGTATTGATTTCCGTAGGTTAAACGGTTTGACTCCAACTAACCCATATCCTCTTCCTCGGGTTGATGATAGTGTTGACAAAATTGGTAATGCTCGTTTTTTGTCTAAAGTAGATTTAGTAAAAGGTTACTGGCAAGTACCTTTGTCCGAGCGTGCTAAAGAGGTATGTGGTTTTTGTTGTGGACGGGAGTACCTACCGGTGCAATGTTATGCCTTACGGCTTAAGAATGCACCAGCAACGTTTCAGAACCTGATGAATGAAATTGTAAAGGACATTCCAAATTGCACCGTATATTTGGACGATGTAATCATTTATGATGACGACTTTGAGAGCCATTGTGAGCACCTTGAGACCTTGTTCCGGAAACTTAGTGAAGCAGGTCTGGTAGTAAATTTGGCAAAGTGTGACTTCGTAAAAGCCACTGTGCAGTACCTTGGGTTTGTAGTGGGAAGGGGACAGGTGTGCCCTCCTCAGAACAAGGTACAGGCTATCAATAAATTTCCGCACCCAACAACCAAGAAGCAGATTATGAGATTCTTGGGTATGATAGGCTACTACAGACGCTTCATAAAAGGTTACTCAACGGTGTTGGCACCTCTCACAGATTTGTTATCTAAAGACAAAAAGTTTTTGTGGGCACCTGAGTGTGAAAAGGCTTTCACTTTGGTGAAACATTTGCTATGTACTCACCCGATACTCAGGGCCCCAGACTTTAACAGGCCTTTTCAGCTGGCAACAGATGCTAGTGGTGTAGGGGCTGGTGCCGTCTTGCTACAGACAGACAATGAAGGTGTGGAACACCCAGTAAGTTTCTTTTCTAAGAAGTTCAATGCTGCACAAAAGAACTATTCTACAATAGAAAAGGAATTACTGGCGATTGTGCTGTCGCTCAGGCACTTCGAGGTGTATGTTCCAGCCTATGGCCCAGTCGTGGTTATCTACACTGATCATCACCCTTTGAGATTCCTGAATCAATTTCACAATCACAATATGAGACTGACCAGGTGGTCTTTGATGTTGCAGGAGTATAACCTGGACATCCGTCATATTGCTGGATGTGACAATGTGATCGCGGATTGTTTATCAAGGGTGGATGATCAGTCGTAGGCTATCACAGGTGTGTGGGTTTGAGTGGAGGAAAATAGGCTGCCCTTATAGTGCAGCCGGGAAAAACATATTAAAATATAAAAATCATATAAAAAACTCTTTCTTTTGATATAGGTAATCGTATAAGTTTGTCATAGCCTATAGAGTTTGAGTAGTCCACAAACTATCAAACGGCTGAGCTGCTGTAAGCTCGCTCTGGGAGCATGATATTGTGTCTTTTTGCTATTGTTGGGAGGAGTTATAAAATGTGAATTTTTGGTTAATAATAAGATGCGTTTTGGTGATAAACTCAGCTTTGTTTTAGTGCCATGCGGTCGCTGGGTCGCTGGGTGTGAGGGGCTTGATGGGGTTCTGTGTTTGTCAGATTTTAGCTCAGGGTTGAGCAAGTAAAATCTTGGGGGAGGTGTGACGCATGTCCAGTGTGAGCATGCTGTACAGAACGCCTAGTCATGCCCCACTCTCGCTAGGATCGTCAGGGCAGGAACTTTGGCTGTAGTCTATGTAGAGTTTCCTAACTTAGTTCATGTGAGCCGTTGTACTATAAGTATATTGAATATGTATTTTGTTTTCATCTGAGTCAACGAGTTCTATTTTATATCATTAGTTATAAGTATTGTGTGTAAAACTTATTTGTAATGATGGGAGAAGCGGCAGCCACAGTTGGGGGTCAGTGGGTGCGCCATGCGGGAGGTGGGCCTAACTCACTAGCACTCCCCCCCCCTCCCCCCTCCCCTCAGTGCTAGGAAAGCCTTTGTCTATCCCAGAGGAGAGAGAGAAATTACGTAATGATTGTCAGTGGGCGGTCCTTAGTAGTTCACGTTGGGCTCACTAGAGGGCCGAGTATAAAAAGGGAAGTCTAGCCATTTTTTGATCAGAACTCATTAGGCAGAGCGACTTCTCATTTCCCTTGCTAACTATATATATTCTTCTGACTGATGTGAACTTTCTCTACTACCTTACATTCTTATCTCCTCTTTTCCCTACCCTTTTTAACTTCCCTGGTCCCGTTGGTGCAGAGCTAGTCAGCCAACGTATTATCGCTTGAGTTCTCATGAGATACATGCCTATTAGATAGCCTATTTTGGAAGGGTTAACTTAGAATAGGATTGATTTATGTTTGTTGCACTTGTCTATGCATTTCCCTGTGTGTTATTATTATTATTCCTGGTTTCTGCTAGTCTAGGTAATGCTAGACTGGGGTAAGGCTTTTCTGTGTTACGAGTTGTTGTTTGATGCAGTGGTTAAGCGATAAACCTGCATACTCGTTTCGGTTCAGTGAAGCCTAGGTTGTCTTCGCGGCTGACTGTGTTGAGTTAATAATTTACAGTGCGTGAGGGCAAGAGCCTAACCACCCTGTATTTTATTAACAGCTTGTTTTTACTTTGTCAAGGAGCCGGGAGAAAACCAGATACAAGGGATCTGGATTTCTCAAAGTGCACTTGTTAGTGTTAACGTAATACTTTAAACAGTTGTGAGGACTTCGCTAGGCTACGAGCCGTTTTTGCTCAGTCACTGCTACCTTTTGCCCACAGTACCCCAGCTAGACTTTACTCGATTAGTAGATACAGAATAGTATTGAAGCTTTCCTTATGTATGATATTGTTTATGCACTATTGATTTCATGTGTTGCAAGCTTGGCTACTTTAGTGATTAGTGGCCCACGAGCACAATCCGAGTAGGCTATTGCCGTTGCATTTGCGGAGTACTTCTTTTTAATGTTTGCCATTTACTATTGCATATTCTTTTAATTATTCTTATGCCAATTTAAACCTGTAATAGTATTTAATTGCCAGTGTTTTTCTTATTGAATTACTGTTCAAAATCCGATACGTACTTCTTACGAGCATCCGAGAAGCATCTAACTTTTTTCAGAAGATTCCTTGCTCGATGCTTAAGGACTATTAATTAACGTAACGTAATAGTGCCGATCCGAAGTAGAGGGTGGAGGACTTCTTAAGTTCTTAGTCAAGGGTGGATTACTTCGGCTTCGGCCAACACTATTCTTTGGTGTTGTTGTTTCTTACTTCTTTGTTGATTGTTGACCAGACTAGAGAATTCCTGTCTCTTTATTAGTCTGTTGTTGAACACTAGTACCGAGTTCTTGTATACCCCGTTATAGCAGATTGAACTCTGGAGGGTATTGGTGTTTTTTGTTCGGCTGGCAGTACTCAGGGGTTGGGATCGTGTGTTTCCGTTGTGGCAGCGAGCCGTATTAGAGTCCTGATTGAGAGCCCTTGTGTACCCGAGTGCCAGGTCGTAACATGAGCTTAAAATTAAGTTTTGTTGGTTTCTTGTGATATTCAACTCCATGTCAAGGGAATATGAAGGGAAGTTTTTGGTGTCAGTTTAAAGTATTGATATCATGCTTCATAATATACTTCATAGTTTTTTTCCTATCCTTATCTTATTGAAGAAAAACAGGGTTAGAAATTACAAAAAACACCAAAATGCCGACTTGAAGGGTCCATAACTACAAAACAATGCCCCAAAAAGCCTATGTCTATATAACAGTTTTTACTTAGAATTACTTAATCTTTCATCTCTGGAAGTATTTGATAAAACTCGCGAGACACCCTGTATAGGAGTCAGAGGGATAATAAATCGTCCTTATCCGTTTTGACTGCTCGACATCCTTCCTAAGTTAATCAATAGCATTAACCAAAATTGAATATAAATATTAATTGTGTGTCCACATATATATTTTGACCCAAGAGACAGAAATAAAAACAGTTACATATAATGATTATATTCAGTTGTATTTCAGCTGACGGTAAATTGAGACCCTTGGCAATTTATTTCTGGATAACTAACGGCAAAATAAGAAACTACTATGTCTCTGCTTCAAATTAGTGCCAAGTTTTCTTTATTAACAACATATTTCGCTACAAAATCTGCATAATAGCGGAATATTCAAGATAAAGACAGCAATTAACCGTGAACTGAAAAACAAAAACACAAAAACAGAGTATAGTGTGCTACAGATAATACAATCCGTTCCAGGAAGTTGCAATACCAACTTACAACATGGTACTCTCAATAATGGCATTTGTCCATTTATTTTTGGTCACACCTGTTCATGTGTATATCAAGAAGACACACACATGCAAACAGACGCGCGCGCTCGCTCTCTCTCTCTGTATATGGTAATGCAATTTTTCAGTGAATATACAATAAGCTATTTGCATGCAGACTTGTGCAACAATCAACATTTACAGTAGCTTGCTCTCTCGCTCTCTATCTCTCTCACACGCACACACACTCATACCACACACACACACACACACACACACACACACACACACACACACACACACACACACACACACACACACACACACACACCGTGGCGTAACTGATAGCACGTCTGGCTCACAACCAGAAGGTCCCGGGTTCGAGACCCAGGCGGGGAAGAGACATTTGGGCAAGTCTCCTAACGGTGTAGCCTCTGTTCACCTAGCAGTATAAATAAGAACCTGGTATAAGTGGACGAAGTTGTGACGTCCCATCTGGGGTTGGTGATCGGTTACAAGGTGAGATGGGTATCGTACTGGTCAACCTAAGCTACTGGTCAACCTAAGCCTTCGGGTGAGACTGGTACCGTAGTGAGTATGGTATCGTACAGATTAACCCTAAGCCTTCGTTTCCAGATGTCGCCAATTGGCTAAATTACAGACTACACACACATCCACAGCCATTCCAACGATACATAAACACTTAACATGCATTTCACACAATGCATTCCCAGTTAAGGAGGCGCGATAATAATGAGCTTAGCTCGCATTGCGTGGATTCCCCTTGACGAACAAGCAAGTGAATCACACATACAGTCATATGAACTATTCCGTTTCATTGTGCTTCTACAATCATCAAAAACATGTCTTCTATCTTTCCTCGCTAGTTGTCCTGTTTTCTTCACCATTTTTCTTGTTCTCATACATGCACAAAAAAACCCACATTCACTCAACACTACTAATGTACAATATTCTTTAAAATATATTCTATAAAAACAGGGGTATGAGAAAACCCTCCAATTGACCTCGAGACATATTCAAACAATTAGCATTAAGGGGAGATAGGCCGTATTTTGTTGGTGTATTAATTCATGTATTCCTTTATTTCTTAGTGTCCTCGCTAGACCTCCATCAGGCTTAGAACAACAACCCCTAGACCCCCCTTCAAGATATATTTGTAGAGCCTTTGGTAAAAAAAAGTCACGGCCGAAGGCCGGTTTCTCTTAAAATTCCAGGCTCGCTCTCGCTCGCCAGGAACAAATCGACATCTATATGGCACTAAAGGTCTTAAAATGTATAACAAAATTGGGCGAAAGGTGTTAAAATCGTCAAACTAATGGGTCAAACGTCTTAAAATTTCAAAACAAATGAGGCTTAACACGAATGAGAAGGAGGACCAGTAAAACGACCAATCTCCCATTAAAGGCATAATTATCATATAGTTAGAGGATATTGTTGGCGTATACACAGTACAGTACACTGCTAAAATATTAACCTTGTACAATAATGGCAAGAAGCCAAGTCTATCAGTCATTCTATTATTAAATATAAAGGCTACCAATATGTCCTGCTTGAAGTAACACATTCAGTTAATAGGTCAACACCTCTCATTTCATTATTATTTGTGATTATAAAATTCCACTCATTTTCTGAAGTGCTTCCACGGGGAGACGGACCGTTTCTTGTTTGTTGGTCTATTAATTAATTTATTCCTCTATTTCTTAGTTTTCTCACTATAACTCCATCAAGCTTAGAAAAACACCACCTTGACCCCCCTTCAAGATAACTTTGTAGATTTTTCGGTAGAAAAATGTCCCGGCCGAAGGGCGATTACTCTTAAAATTTCAGGCTCGCTTTCGCTCGCCAGGAAATAATCGACACCTAAATGGTACGAAAGGTCTTAAAATTGACAACGAAATGGGGCAAAAGGTGTTAACATCGCCAAGCTAATGGGCCGAACGTCTAATAATCTCAAAACAAATGGGGCTTAACACGAGGGAAAAAGGGGACCAGAAAAACAACCCATCTCCCCTTAACCTCAACAGTCCATCAGCCTCACCTTAAATATCACATTTACCTCCAGGCAACACTATAAATTCCTATCTGTCTCACACAATAATGGAACAAAAATCAAGATGGGACTTGAACAACAAAGAATGGATGGAGGGTAGTTCGTTATGTAGACGAAAATCAATGAAAATTAATTTAGCATGTACAGTCGTCAGGATTAATTTAGCATGTACAGTCGTCAGGATTAATGTAGCATGTACAGTCGTCAGGATTAATTTAGCATGTACAGTCGTCAGGATTAATGTAGCATGTACAGTCGTCAGGATTAATTTAGCATGTACAGTCGTCAGGATTAATGTAGCATGTACAGTCGTCAGGATTAATTTAGCATGTACAGTCGTCAGGATTAATTTAGCATGTACAGTCGTCAGGATTAATGTAGCATGTACAGTCGTCAGGATTAATTAGCATGTACAGTCGTCAGGATTAATTTAGCATGTACAGTCGTCAGGATTAATGTAGCATGTACAGTCGTCAGGATTAATTTAGCATATACAGTCGTCAGGATTAATGTAGTACAGTCGTCAGGATTAATGTAGCATGTACAGTCGTCAGGATTAATTTAGCATATACAGTCGTCAGGATTAATGTAGCATGTACAGTCGTCAGGATTAATTTAGCATGTACAGTCGTCAGGATTAATTTAGCATGTACAGTCGTCAGGATTAATGTAGCATGTACAGTCGTCAGGATTAAATTAGCATATACAGTCGTCAGGATTAATGTAGCATGTACAGTCGTCAGGATTAATTTAGCATGTACAGTCGTCAGGATTAATTTAGCATGTACAGTCGTCAGGATTAATGTAGCATGTACAGTCGTCAGGATTAATTTAGCATGTACAGTCGTCAGGATTAATTTAGCATGTACAGTCGTCAGGATTAATTTAGCATGTACAGTCATCAGGATTAATTTAGCATGTACAGTCGTCTGGATTAATTTTGCATGTACAGTCGTCAGGATTAATTTAGCATGTACAGTCGTCAGGATTAATTTAGCATGTACAGTCGTCAGGATTAATTTAGCATGTACAGTCGTCAGGATTAATTTAGCATGTACAGTCGTCAGGATTAATTTAGCATGTACAGTCGTCAGGATTAATTTAGCATGTACAGTCGTCAGGATTAATTTAGCATGTACAGTCGTCAGGATTAATTTAGCATGTACAGTCGTCAGGATTAATTTGTTTCAGTTTCCCTGGACTCAGGCGTTAGTAGCACTGCACAATGGAGAGGTATCCCCTCCACCTCCTCTCCTTGTTGTTACCATACCCCCACCGAAACCCTTCCATTTTATCTCCAACCCCATAACTACACCCACCCTCCCTTCTCTCGCTCTCACCCAGTTAAGGGCTACTTCTGAACCTCACCAATTGCATGTATTCCGAACACTTAATGAAGGAATGCAATGAATCATAGGCAGAGTCAAGTATTAGCTTTACTAAATTTAAAAGAAAGAAAGAAAGAGATAGATAGAGAGGGAGAGAGAGAGACAGCGTGATCATTGACCCCTGAAAGGTTCATACTGATGTACTGATGGTTTAGTACTGTATCGTACTCTTAATATAGCTGCCAAACTAACCCACGTGAAGTTGTATTTCATTTTCATTGTTGTAATGGCTCAGTCTGGGCTACGTAACAAGCTTGAGACAACGAGGACCGTCTGTGTCAATTCCACCATGAGTGTCTCCCATCAATAAACACACAAAGTAAACCATTCAAGTATTTTTAATTATTTCTTTGTATACAATTATTAAATACTAATATTTAACTTATTAGCACCGCATACAAGAACAAAACATTTGCTTAATCATATTCACCACAAATCTCTCTACTTCCACACAGTTCAGGACTCATTAAATGTAAACAGCCAATTTGCCAATAGATGCTATGAATTATTGCCGAGAATGTGCCCAGTGAGTCGGCCATGTGACTGCATTACGCTAACTCAACACTCATCCTCTTAACGGAGCTATCTACCCAATCATTAGGCCATATTGTTTTCCTAATTGGCCATAATGTAAAAACTACTCTACAGTATATAAACAGGACACGAAATACCCTCGGGCATGGTACTGGGGTTTTCGAAACAAGGCTCCAGGCTTGAAAATATTACTTGACATAAACGGCTTCATAATCCTGGAGGGTTGATAACCAATATACAGTATATGCCCTATTTGTATTAACTACCCCTCGGGTACTCTTACTGTACGTTCATCTATCCATTAGGGAAGGTCTTATTTAAAAGTTCCCATGTCCTCAACACTTACGCTCACCCATACATTAGGGAAGGACTTATTTATTTTGTCACCTTACCCTTAGCATGTTGCTATAAGGTTACTCTATTTGATCAGGTATCTTGTTTTGTAACCAAGTTAAGGGGGGCGTTCACTATGGCTATGTAGCAATATGGGTTGAAACATAGCAAATTGCGTTAAATACTCCCTGAGTAATGGTAAGACGTAGAGTATCTACTCCCCATAATACTATTGAAAGCTTCAGGCCTATTCAAGCTTATTCTCTTGAGATAACTTTCAAGATAATTTGAATTCACACCTGTTAAGAATAATTACTAAATAACTATATAACGTCCATTTATTAAATACCAGATTAACTACATGAGTTATAATATTGAACTGATCTATAATTCTTCTTCTACAATACCACTCTGTATAACAGTGTCGTGTATAACCAAATAATCTCATTATACCTTATATATAAAGTAGACGTGCCATTTCGCCCAAAATCATAACGGCATGCCCAACTCTGCGATAGGTCACCATCAGCACTACTAGTCAATCATTACTATCATCACTACTACTATTACTACTACTACTACTCTCACCATCATCACTACTACTCTCATCATCACTACTACCCTCATCATCACTACAACTTTCACCATCATCACTACTACTTACCAACATCACTAATACTGTCTCCATCATCTTGCAATCATAATTACTACTGTCACCATCATCAATACTATTATGACCAGCATCACTACTACTCTCATCATCACTACTACTCTCATCATCACTGCAACTTTCACCATCATCACTACTACTTACCAACATCACTAATACTGTCTCCATCATCTTACAATCATAATTACTACTGTCACCATCATCAATACTATTATGACCATCATCACTACTACTAGTACTGTCACCATCATATCTACTACACACTCGCTACCGCCAACTAACCTGCCTACACCGTTGATTCATTTAAACTCCGCCTAGACAAATATCTCGCAGCAAGCCCGCGACTGACTGCGTTTGTAAATGAATATCTTTATTTTATCCCCCCCTCAGACTCTAACCCATCTGTCCCCTACTAACTTCCTAATCCTGCCACGGACATTAGTTCCAGGGCAGTAGTTCCCTTTCCAATGTTCCCTGACCCACTCTAAACCACTGTTTGGACACTTGATCCTCGGTGTTTTGAAGGACAAGCAACCTAGAAGGGTCACTAGAACTGTTGTTGCTTGATTTCCTTTGTACTCCTTTGTACTCCTTTATGCTACTGTTATCATCATCACTACCATCATCATCACTACTGTCATCATTATCACTAAATCTACAACCATCATCATATCACTGCTATTATCACCATCAACAATATGCCCACTATTACTACCATCACTTCTAATGTCAACTAAACTAAACCTAACAAATGCGGGCGAGTTGTTTTTTCGCCCTCTGATCGATGGCGTTCAGTGTGAGTGTGCCCACGGAACGCCATCATCATTGCTTGGGAATAGGTACAGGGGGGGGGGGGGGGTCTGGTGCGGGTTTTTTTTTGGGGGGGGGGGGGGGGCCTGGTGGCTTGGGGGGGGTGCGGCAAAACCAGTTTTAGGACTAAGATCATAACTATTGCACAAATTCAAAAAATCTTTCTTTAATTACCGTCGCATTCACGCACCGAAGGTTCGTGTAGTTTGGTGAAAATCCGTCAAACGGTCTAGGAGGAGTTCTCGGACAGACAGACAGACAGACAGAGAGACATTTCGGTTAGCATGTACCACTATACGGGGGGCGATACCACTCTGCTTACTCAGAGTTGATAATTATACAAGTGTGTATTTCTACCCTTCATACCTGGTATATCCATATCATTATACAGTTAACCCTACTAGTAATGGTATAATTAGCAGCTTCAGGTTAGGTTTTGTTTAGTTCATGTTTAATGTGCAGGAGATGGTGGTCGAGAGATGTGTGTGAAATACTGCACTCCTTCATTAGGTGTTCAGAATAAATTTAATCGGTGAGCTGGGTGAGAGCGAGAGAAGGGAGGGTGGGTGTAGTTCTGGGGTCGGAGAGAAAATGGGAGGGTTTAGGTGGGGGTATGGGAACAACAAGGAGAGGAGGTGGAGGGGATACCTCTCCACCGTGCGCGCTACTAACAGGGAAAATGAAACGAATTAATCCTGACGACTGTACATTGTAGACAGTTATAGCTGTGCTTGGAATAAAGTTAGATCGAATACAATAGGTATATTTGGACACGCCATTTGGGAATGCCATATAGTAAGTAAGATATATTAGGTGAGAACAAGATGCAGCCAGAACGTGCAGGTGAAATTATATTATAGGACAGGAGGCTTGGAGCTAATTTACTAATGAGCTCGTCTGAGAAATGGCCGACAGCGGAGTTAAGGGAGCCCACCACGCATTTTTGTTTTCTCTTTCTCTCCCTCTCTCTTTGGCCATTCGGACCCATTCAGCCTACTGTTTTAAGACGTTTATCCGCATCCAGGTGCCAATATTTTCCTGGCGAGCGGTAGCGAGCCAGCATATACGGTACATAATTTTGTTTTGACAGCAAGCTAAATTTGTACATTTTTCGAGATACAAATGTCTTCGGCGAAGCCGGCTTTTTCCCTACAATGCTGGCTCGCTATCGCTCGCCAGGAAGATATCGACACCTGGATGGGAATAAACGTCTTAAAACAGTTGGCTGAATGGGGCTGAATGGATACAAGCTAGAGAAAGAGAGAAAAGGAGAGAAAGAGAAAAAAAAAGCCGGTGACCCACGTTAATTAGAACCTGGGAAGAAAATAGGTGATGGGAAGGAATGAACCCAGTGAGAGTCATTTAGCACCTGCTTCTGGCTATCATCAGACGATTTCATACAGCTTAGGGAAGTCCTCTAGCAATCAAAGGGGGCAAAGTCGATCTCAATTAAGGGAGCCCACCTCGTGTTTTTTATCTCTCTCTCCCTCTCTGGGTTATATCCATTCGGCCCCATTCAGCCTACTGTTTTAAGACGTTTATCCCCATCCAGGTGTCAATATTTTCCGCGAGCCAGCATATCTATATTTTTGTTTTGACAAGCTAAATTTGTACATTTTTCGATAGACAAATTTCTCCCGCGAAGCCAGATTTCTCCATACAATGCTGGCTCGCTATCGCTCGTCAGGAAGAAATCGACACCTGGATGGGGATACACGTCTTAAAACAGTTGCCTGAATGGGGCCGCATGGATACAAGCCAGGGAAAGAGAGAAAAGGAGAGAAAGATAAACAAAAACAGGTAACCCCCCCTTAAACCTCTTCAGTACCGGTGGCGTCTTTTTCATTATATTCGGGCAAAACTTTAAACTTATGTTCAGCTTAGGAAGGACGTATACCCATTAACAGGCTACAGACTAACTCAATTAATCCTTTTAGATACCCTATATCCTTCCTATCTATCTATCTATCTATTGCCTGACGCCGTGATCCCCGAAGGGGTGGCCACGAACGAACCGCCCCCATGCACCTCTGTCCCCGGTCAGTCGACGCCCCTCACCCCAACCAGCACCGCCTTCGTTCATATACTTCCTCACTCCATCCTTCCACCTCTCTTTCGGTCTACCTCTCCCTCTCTGTCCCTCCACCTCGCTCTCGTACACCCTCTTAGTCATTCTCTCGCTTTCCATACGTTCCATATGGCCGAACCATCTCAAGTTGTTCCTTTTCACACTTTCCAGCACATCTACCTCCTTCCTAAGCTTCACAAAGTCGTCTAAATGTAGCTGAAATCAAATAAAAAAGAAGTCGCCGGTACAGTACTGGTTAACCCATTGAGACCAGGGATGTCCTTTTCATCATATTCTGGCAACTATTAGACGATTCTATTCAGCTTAGGAAGGAACTCTGGTAATGGTAAGGCTTCAAACTATCTCAACCAACCCTTTTAACTACGTCAGATCCTTCCTAAGCTGTTTAATATCGTCTAATTATAGCTAAAATAAGTATATAATACACATCGCTGGTACTCAAAGGGTTAAGTAATAGCCAGAATGAACTGTCCAAATGCGTCATAATCCTCAAGGGGTTAAACTAGAATAAGCCGGTCCAAGAAACATGCGAAACGGTCATTATTTATGGTGGCGATATATGCTGTAAGTGTGGTGTATGGGTTTATGGTGGTGATATATGCTGTAAGTGTGGTGTATGGGTTTACTGTAGGAGATTATGGTGGCGATATATGCTGTAAGTGTGGTGTATGGGTTTATGGTGGCAATATATGCTGTAAGTGTGGTGTATGGGTTTACTGTAGGAGATTATGGTGGCGATATATGCTGTAAGTGTGGTGTATGGGTTTATGGTGGCAATATATGCTGTAAGTGTGGTGTATGGGTTTACTGTAGGAGATTATGGTGGCGATATATGCTGTAAGTGTGGTGTATGGGTTTATGGTGGCGATATATGCTGTAAGTGTGGTGTATGGGCTTATGGTGGCGATATATGCTGTAAGTGTGGTGTATGGGTTTATGGTGGCGATATATGCTGTAAGTGTGGTGTATGGGTTTATGGTGGTGATATATACTGTAAGTGTGGTGTATGGGTTTATGGTGGCGATATATGCTGTAAGTGTGGTGTATGGGTTTACTGTAGGAGATTATGGTGGCGATATATGCTGTAAGTGTGGTGTATGGGTTTATGGTGATATATGCTGTAAGTGTGGTGTATGGGTTTATGGTGGTGATATATGCTGTAAGTGTGGTGTATGGGTTTATGGTGGCGATATATGCTGTAAGTGTGGTGTATGGGTTTATGGTGGTGATATATGCTGTAAGTGTGGTGTATGGGTTTATGGTGGTGATATATGCTGTAAGTGTGGTGTATGGGTTTATGGTGGCGATATACGCTGTAAGTGTGGTGTATTGGTTTATGGTGGTGATATATGCTGTAAGTGTGGTGTATGGGTTTACTGTAGGAGATTATGGTGGTGATATATGCTGTAAGTGTGGTGTATGGGTTTATGGTGGTGATATATGCTGTAAGTGTGGTGTATGGGTTTACTGTAGGAGATTATGGTGGCGATATACGCTGTAAGTGTGGTGTATGGGTTTACTGTAGGAGATTATGGTGGTGATATATGCTGTAAGTGTAGTGTATGGGTTTATGGTGGCGATATATGCTGTAAGTGTGGTGTATGGGTTTACTGTAGGAGATTATGGTGGCGATATATGCTGTAAGTGTGGTGTATGGGTTTATGGTGGCGATATATGCTGTAAGTGTGGTGTATGGGTTTACTGTAGGAGATTATGGTGGCAATATATGCTGTAAGTGTGGTGTATGGGTTTACTGTAGGAGATTATGGTGGTGATATATGCTGTAAGTGTAGTGTATGGGTTTACTGTAGGAGATTATGGTGGCAATATATGCTGTAAGTGTGGTATATGGGTTTATGGTGGCGATATTTGCTGTAAGTGTGGTGTATGGGTTTATGGTGGCGATATATGTTGTAAGTGTGGTGTATGGGTTTACTGTAGGAGATTATGGTGGCGATATATGCTGTAAGTGTGGTGTATGGGTTTACTGTAGGAGATTATGGTGGTGATATATGCTGTAAGTGTGGTGTATGGGTTTACTGTAGGAGATTATGATGGCGATATATGCTGTAAGTGTGGTGTATGGGTTTATGGTGGCGATATATGCTGTAAGTGTGGTGTATGGGTTTACTGTAGGAGATTATGGTGGTGATATATGCTGTAAGTGTGGTGTATGGTTTTATGGTGGTGATATATGCTGTAAGTGTGGTGTATGGTTTTATGGTGGTGATATATGCTGTAAGTGTGGTGTATGGGTTTACTGTAGGAGATTATGGTGGCGATATATGCTGTAAGTGTGGTGTATGGTTTTATGGTGGTGATATATGCTGTAAGTGTGGTGTATGGGTTTACTGTAGGAGATTATGGTGGCGATATATGCTGTAAGTGTGGTGTATGGGTTTATGGTGGCAATATATGCTGTAAGTGTGGTGTATGGGTTTACTGTAGGAGATTATGGTGGCGATATATGCTGTAAGTGTGGTGTATGGGTTTATGGTGGCGATATATGCTGTAAGTGTGGTGTATGGGCTTATGGTGGCGATATATGCTGTAAGTGTGGTGTATGGGTTTATGGTGGCGATATATGCTGTAAGTGTGGTGTATGGGTTTATGGTGGTGATATATACTGTAAGTGTGGTGTATGGGTTTATGGTGGCGATATATGCTGTAAGTGTGGTGTATGGGTTTACTGTAGGAGATTATGGTGGCGATATATGCTGTAAGTGTGGTGTATGGGTTTATGGTGGTGATATATGCTGTAAGTGTGGTGTATGGGTTTATGGTGGTGATATATGCTGTAAGTGTGGTGTATGGGTTTATGGTGGCGATATATGCTGTAAGTGTGGTGTATGGGTTTATGGTGGTGATATATGCTGTAAGTGTGGTGTATGGGTTTATGGTGGTGATATATGCTGTAAGTGTGGTGTATGGGTTTATGGTGGCGATATACGCTGTAAGTGTGGTGTATTGGTTTATGGTGGTGATATATGCTGTAAGTGTGGTGTATGGGTTTACTGTAGGAGATTATGGTGGTGATATATGCTGTAAGTGTGGTGTATGGGTTTATGGTGGTGATATATGCTGTAAGTGTGGTGTATGGGTTTACTGTAGGAGATTATGGTGGCGATATACGCTGTAAGTGTGGTGTATGGGTTTACTGTAGGAGATTATGGTGGTGATATATGCTGTAAGTGTAGTGTATGGGTTTATGGTGGCGATATATGCTGTAAGTGTGGTGTATGGGTTTACTGTAGGAGATTATGGTGGCGATATATGCTGTAAGTGTGGTGTATGGGTTTATGGGGGCGATATATGCTGTAAGTGTGGTGTATGGGTTTACTGTAGGAGATTATGGTGGCAATATATGCTGTAAGTGTGGTGTATGGGTTTACTGTAGGAGATTATGGTGGCAATATATGCTGTAAGTGTGGTGTATGGGTTTACTGTAGGAGATTATGGTGGTGATATATGCTGTAAGTGTAGTGTATGGGTTTACTGTAGGAGATTATGGTGGCAATATATGCTGTAAGTGTGGTATATGGGTTTATGGTGGCGATATTTGCTGTAAGTGTGGTGTATGGGTTTATGGTGGCGATATATGTTGTAAGTGTGGTGTATGGGTTTACTGTAGGAGATTATGGTGGCGATATATGCTGTAAGTGTGGTGTATGGGTTTACTGTAGGAGATTATGGTGGTGATATATGCTGTAAGTGTGGTGTATGGGTTTACTGTAGGAGATTATGGTGGCGATATATGCTGTAAGTGTGGTGTATGGGTTTATGGTGGCAATATATGCTGTAAGTGTGGTGTATGGGTTTACTGTAGGAGATTATGGTGGCGATATATGTTGTAAGTGTGGTGTATGGGTTTACTGTAGGAGATTATGATGGTGATATATGCTGTAAGTGTGGTATATGGGTTTATGGTGGCAATATATGCTGTAAGTGTGGTGTATGGGTTTATGGTGGCGATATATGCTGTAAGTGTGGTGTATGGGTTTACTGTAGGAGATTATGGTGGTGATATATGCTGTAAGTGTGGTGTATGGGTTTATGGTGGCGATATATGCTGTAAGTGTGGTGTATGGGTTTACTGTAGGAGATTATGGTGGTGATATATGCTGTAAGTGTGGTGTATTGGTTTACTGTAGGAGATTATGGTGGTGATATATGCTGTAAGTGTGGTATATGGGTTTACTGTAGGAGAATATGGTGGCGATATATGCTGTAAGTGTGGTGTATGGGTTTACTGTAGGAGTACAAAGGAAAGGAGTACAAAGGAAATCAAGCAACAACAGATCTAGTGACCCTTCTAGGTTGCTTGTCCTCCAAAACACTGAGGATCAAGTGTCCAAACAGTGGTTTAGAGTGGGTAAGGGAACATTGGAAAGGGAATTACTGCCCTGGAACTAATGTCCGTGGCAGGATTAGGAAGTTAGTAGGGGACAGATGGGTTAGTAACTGAGGGGGGGATAAAATAAAGTTATTCATTTACAAACGCAGTCAGTCGCGGGTTTGATGCGAGATATTTGTCTAGGCGGAGTTTAAATGAATCAACGGTGATGCAGTCTATAACGTTTCGGGGAAGCCCATTCCACAAGTTGACAACTCGATTGAAGAAGAAATTCTTAGATTCGTGTGAGTTAAAAAGATTTACCAATAATTTTGCAACCGTTTCCCCGCGTGTAATTAGATTGGTCGATAGTGAAGTACTTACTACAGTTCATATTGTCGATGCCTTTGATGATTTTGAACACTTGAATTAAGTCACCTCTTAATCTACGCTGGGTTAAAGGAATAGATTTAATTCTCTAAGACGCTCTTCGTATAGTTTGTTCTTTAGGCTAGGTATCATTTTGGTAACTCTACGTTGAACTCGTTCTAGCTTGTTTATATCTTTTTGGTAATAAGGGCACCAGGATTGAACGCAGTATTCCAGAAGAGGGCGGACTAATGAATTGTAAAGGGTTAGGATAACTTCTTTGGATTTATGCTCAAATGACCTGCCTATAAAGCCAATTATTTTGTTTGCCTTCTTAACAACTTCTGAACATTGTTGACTCGGTTTTAGGTTACTCGATATTGTTACTCCCAGATCGGTTTCTCTGTTTACATTCTTAAGCTGAGTGCCATTCATCGAATAGTTTGCTTTCTCATTTAGGTATCCGATATGTAGTACTTTACATTTATCCGCATTGAAACTCATTTGCCAAATTTGGGCCAACATGACAATTTATCTAGATTGTGTTGCATATCGTCAACTTGTTCTTTTGAGAGTACGCTATTTGCAATTTTTGTATTGTCAGCAAATTTTAAGATTGTACAGGTGAGACCCTCATCTATGTCGTTGATGTAAATTAGAAAGAGAATTGGTCCTAGTACCGATCCCTGGGGTACCCCGCTACTTACATTGGTCCATTTTGATGCCTTACCGTTTATGACTACTCTTTGCTTTCTGTCGCTGAGCCAATTTTCTATCCATTTCAACACACCGTCTTGTATTCCATGCGCTTTTAGTTTTAGCAGTAAACGTTTGTGGGGAACTTTGTCAAAGGCCTTTTGAAAATCAAGGTATATAATATCTACAGCTTTACTCTCATCTCCTGTAGGAGATTATGGTGGCGATATATGCTGTAAGTGTGGTGTATGGGTTTATGGTGGCGATATATGCTGTAAGTGTGGTGTATGGGTTTACTGTAGAAGATTATGGTGGCGATATATGCTGTAAGTGTGGTGTATGGGTTTATGGTGGCGATATATGCTGTAAGTGTGGTGTATGGGTTTACTGTAGGAGATTATGGTGGCGATATATGCTGTAAGTGTGGTGTATGGGTTTATGGTGGCGATATATGCTGTAAGTGTGGTGTATGGGTTTACTGTAGGAGATTATGGTGGCGATATATGTTGTAAGTGTGGTGTATGGGTTTACTGTAGGAGATTATGGTGGCAATATATGCTGTAAGTGTGGTGTATGGGGTTATGGTGGCAATATATGCTGTAAGTGTGGTGTATGGGTTTATGGTGGCGATATATGCTGTAAGTGTTATGTATGGGTTTACTGTAGGAGATTATGGTGGCGATATATGCTGTAAGTGTGGTGTATGGGTTTACTGTAGGAGATTATGGTGGCAATATATGCTGTAAGTGTGGTGTATGGGTTTATGGTGGCGATATATGCTGTAAGTGTGATGTATGGGTTTACTGTAGGAGATTATGGTGGCGATATATGCTGTATGTGTGGTGTATGGGTTTATGGTGGCGATATATGCTGTAAGTGTGGTGTATGGGTTTACTGTAGGAGATTATGGTGGCGATATATGCTGTAAGTGTGGTGTATGGGTTTATGGTGGCGATATATGCTGTAAGTGTGGTATATGGGTTTATGGTGGTGATATATGCTGTAAGTGTGGTGTATGGGTTTATGGTGGTGATATATGCTGTAAGTGTGGTGTATGGGTTTATGGTGGTGATATATGCTGTAAGTGTGGTGAATGGGTTTATGGTGGCGATATATGCAATAAGTGTGGTGTATGGGTTTATGGTGGCGATATATGCTGTAAGTGTGGTGTATGGGTTTACTGTAGGAGATTATGGTGGCGATATATGCTGTAAGTGTGGTGTATGGGTTTATGGTGGCGATATATGCTGTAAGTGTGGTGTATGGGTTTACTGTAGGAGATTATGGTGGTGATATATGCTGTAAGTGTGGTGTATGGGTTTATGGTGGCGATATATGCTGTAAGTGTGGTATATGGGTTTACTGTAGGAGATTATGGTGGTGATATATGCTGTAAGTGTGGTGTATGGGTTTACTGTATGAGATTATGGTGGCGATATATGCTGTAAGTGTGGTGTATGGGTTTATGGTGGTGATATATGCTGTAAGTGTGGTGTATGGGTTTATGGTTGTGATATATGCTGTAAGTGTGGTGTATGGGTTTATGGTGGCGATATATGCTGTAAGTGTGGTGTATGGGTTTATGGTGGTGATATATGCTGTAAGTGTGGTATATGGGTTTACTGTAGGAGATTATGGTGGCGATATATGCTGTAAGTGTGGTGTATGGGTTTACTGTAGGAGATTATGGTGGTGATATATGCTGTAAGTGTGGTGTATGGGGTTATGGTGGCAATATATGCTGTATGTGTGGTGTATGGGTTGATGGTGGCGATATATGCTGTAAGTGTGGTGTATGGGTTTACTGTAGGAGATTATGGTGGCGATATATGCTGTAAGTGTGGTGTATGGGTTTATGGTGGCAATATATGCTGTAAGTGTGGTATATGGGTTTACTGTAGGAGATTATGGTGGTGATATATGCTGTAAGTGTGGTGTATGGGTTTACTGTATGAGATTATGGTGGCGATATATGCTGTAAGTGTGGTGTATGGGTTTATGGTGGTGATATATGCTGTAAGTGTGGTGTATGGGTTTATGGTGGTGATATATGCTGTAAGTGTGGTGTATGGGTTTATGGTGGCGATATATGCTGTAAGTGTGGTGTATGGGTTTATGGTGGCGATATATGCTGTAAGTGTGGTGTATGGGTTTACTGTAGGAGATTATGGTGGCGATATATGCTGTAAGTGTGGTGTATGGGTTTATGGTGGCGATATATGCTGTAAGTGTGGTGTATGGGTTTACTGTAGGAGATTATGGTGGTGATATATGCTGTAAGTGTGGTGTATGGGTTTATGGTGGCGATATATGCTGTAAGTGTGGTATATGGGTTTACTGTAGGAGATTATGGTGGTGATATATGCTGTAAGTGTGGTGTATGGGTTTACTGTATGAGATTATGGTGGCGATATATGCTGTAAGTGTGGTGTATGGGTTTATGGTGGTGATATATGCTGTAAGTGTGGTGTATGGAGTTATGGTGGAGATATATGCTGTAAGTGTGGTGTATGGGTTTATGGTGGCGATATATGCTGTAAGTGTGGTGTATGGGTTTATGGTGGTGATATATGCTGTAAGTGTGGTATATGGGTTTACTGTAGGAGATTATGGTGGCGATATATGCTGTAAGTGTGGTATATGGGTTTACTGTAGGAGATTATGGTGGTGATATATGCTGTAAGTGTGGTGTATCGGTTTACTGTAGGAGATTATGGTGGCGATATATGCTGTAAGTGTGGTGTATGGGTTTACTGTAGGAGATTATGGTGGCGATATATGCTGTAAGTGGTGTATGGGTTTACTGTAGGAGATTATGGTGGCGATATATGCTGTAAGTGTGGTGTATGGGTTTATGGTGGTGATATATGCTGTAAGTGTGGTGTATGGGTTTACTGTAGGAGATTATGGTGGCGATATATGCTGTAAGTGTGGTGTATGGGTTTATGGTGGCGATATATGCTGTAAGTGTGGTATATGGGTTTACTGTAGGAGATTATGGTGGTGATATATGCTGTAAGTGTGGTGTATGGGTTTACTGTATGAGATTATGGTGGCGATATATGCTGTAAGTGTGGTGTATGGGTTTATGGTGGTGATATATGCTGTAAGTGTGGTGTATGGGTTTATGGTGGTGATATATGCTGTAAGTGTGGTGAATGGGTTTATGGTGGCGATATATGCAATAAGTGTGGTGTATGGGTTTATGGTGGCGATATATACTGTAAGTGTGGTGTATGGGTTTACTGTAGGAGATTATGGTGGCGATATATGCTGTAAGTGTGGTGTATGGGTTTATGGTGGCGATATATGCTGTAAGTGTGGTGTATGGGTTTACTGTAGGAGATTATGGTGGTGATATATGCTGTAAGTGTGGTGTATGGGTTTATGGTGGCGATATATGCTGTAAGTGTGGTATATGGGTTTACTGTAGGAGATTATGGTGGTGATATATGCTGTAAGTGTGGTGTATGGGTTTACTGTATGAGATTATGGTGGCGATATATGCTGTAAGTGTGGTGTATCTGCTTATGGTGGTGATATATGCTGTAAGTGTGGTGTATGGGTTTATGGTGGTGATATATGCTGTAAGTGTGGTGTATGGGTTTATGGTGGCGATATATGCTGTAAGTGTGGTGTATGGGTTTATGGTGGTGATATATGCTGTAAGTGTGGTATATGGGTTTACTGTAGGAGATTATGGTGGCGATATATGCTGTAAGTGTGGTGTATGGGTTTACTGTAGGAGATTATGGTGGTGATATATGCTGTAAGTGTGGTGTATGGGGTTATGGTGGCAATATATGCTGTATGTGTGGTGTATGGGTTTATGGTGGCGATATATGCTGTAAGTGTGGTGTATGGGTTTACTGTAGGAGATTATGGTGGCGATATATGCTGTAAGTGTGGTGTATGGGTTTATGGTGGCGATATATGCTGTAAGTGTGGTATATGGGTTTACTGTAGGAGATTATGGTGGTGATATATGCTGTAAGTGTGGTGTATGGTTTACTGTATGAGATTATGGTGGCGATATATGCTGTAAGTGTGGTGTATGGGTTTATGGTGGTGATATATGCTGTAAGTGTGTGTATGGGTTTATGGTGGTGATATATGCTGTAAGTGTGGTGTATGGGTTTATGGTGGCGATATATGCTGTAAGTGTGGTGTATGGGGTTTATGGTGGCGATATATGCTGTAAGTGTGGTGTATGGGTTTACTGTAGGAGATTATGGTGGCGATATATGCTGTAAGTGTGGTGTATGGGTTTATGGTGGCGATATATGCTGTAAGTGTGGTGTATGGGTTTACTGTAGGAGATTATGGTGGTGATATATGCTGTAAGTGTGGTGTATGGGTTTATGGTGGCGATATATGCTGTAAGTGTGGTATATGGGTTTACTGTAGGAGATTATGGTGGTGATATATGCTGTAAATGTGGTGTATGGGTTTACTGTATGAGATTATGTTGGCGATATATGCTGTAAGTGTGGTGTATGGGTTTATGGTGGTGATATATGCTGTAAGTGTGGTGTATGGGTTTATGGTGGTGATATATGCTGTAAGTGTGGTGTATGGGTTTATGGTGGCGATATATGCTGTAAGTGTGGTGTATGGGTTTATGGTGGTGATATATGCTGTAAGTGTGGTGTATGGGTTTACTGTAGGAGATTATGGTGGCGATATATGCTGTAAGTGTGGTATATGGGTTTACTGTAGGAGATTATGGTGGTGATATATGCTGTAAGTGTGGTGTATGGGTTTACTGTAGGAGATTATGGTGGCGATATATGCTGTAAGTGTGGTGTATGGATTTACTGTAGGAGATTATGGTGGCGATATATGCTGTAAGTGTGGTGTATGGGTTTACTGTAGGAGATTATGGTGGCGATATATGCTGTAAGTGTGGTGTATGGGTTTATGGTGGTGATATATGCTGTAAGTGTGGTGTATGGGTTTACTGTAGGAGATTATGGTGGTGATAAATGCTGTAAGTGTGGTGTATGGGTTTACTGTAGGAGATTATGGTGGCAATATATGCTGTAAGTGTGGTGTATGGGTTTACTGTAGGAGATTATGGTGGTGATATATGCTGTAAGTGTGGTGTATGGGTTTACTGTAGGAGATTATGGTGGTGATATATGCTGTAAGTGTGGTGTATGGGTTTACTGTAGGAGATTATGGTGGCAATATATGCTGTAAGTGTAGTGTATGGGTTTACTGTAGGAGATTATGGTGGCAATATATGCTGTAAGTGTGGTGCATGGGTTTATGGTGGCGATATATGTTGTAAGTGTGGTGTATGGGTTTACTGTAGGAGATTATGGTGGCGATATATGCTGTAAGTGTGGTGTATGGGTTTATGGTGGCGATATATGTTGTAAGTGTGGTGTATGGGTTTACTGTAGGAGATTATGGTGGCGATATATGCTGTAAGTGTGGTGTATGGGTTTATGGTGGCGATATATGCTGTAAGTGTGGTGTATGGGTTTACTGTAGGAGATTATGGTGGCGATATATGTTGTAAGTGTGGTGTATGGGTTTACTGTAGGAGATTATGGTGGTGATATATGCTGTAAGTGTGGTGTATGGGTTTACTGTAGGAGATTATGGTGGCGATATATGCTGTAAGTGTGGTGTATGGGTTTACTGTAGGAGATTATGGTGGCGATATATGCTGTAAGTGTAGTGTATGGGTTTACTGTAGGAGATTATGGTGGTGATATATGCTGTAAGTGTGGTGTATGGGTTTACTGTAGGAGATTATGGTGGCAATATATGCTGTAAGTGTGGTATATGGGTTTATGGTGGCAATATATGCTGTAAGTGTGGTGTATGGGTTTATGGTGGCGATATATGCTGTAAGTGTGGTGTATGGGTTTACTGTAGGAGATTATGGTGGCGATATATGCTGTAAGTGTGGTGTATGGGTTTACTGTAGGAGATTATGGTGGCAATATATGCTGTAAGTGTGGTGTATGGGTTTATGGTGGCGATATATGCTGTAAGTGTGGTATATGGGTTTATGGTGGCAATATATGCTGTAAGTGTGGTGTATGGGTTTATGGTGGCGATATATGCTGTAAGTGTGGTGTATGGGTTTACTGTAGGAGATTATGGTGGTGATATATGCTGTAAGTGTGGTGTATGGGTTTATGGTGGCGATATATGCTGTAAGTGTGGTGTATGGGTTTACTGTAGGAGATTATGGTGGTGATATATGCTGTAAGTGTGGTGTATTGGTTTACTGTAGGAGATTATGGTGGTGATATATGCTGTAAGTGTGGTGTATGGGTTTACTGTATGAGATTATGGTGGTGATATATGCTGTAAGTGTGGTGTATGGGTTTACTGTAGGAGATTATGGTGGTGATATATGCTGTGAGTGTGGTGTATGGGTTTACTGTATGAGATTATTGTGGCGATATATGCTGTAAGTGTGGTGTATGGGTTTATGGTGGTGATATATGCTGTAAGTGTGGTGTATGGGTTTATGGTGGTGATATATGCTGTAAGTGTGGTGTATGGGTTTATGGTGGTGATATATGCTGTAAGTGTGGTATATGGGTTTACTGTAGGAGAATATGGTGGCGATATATGCTGTAAGTGTGGTGTATGGGTTTACTGTAGGAGATTATGGTGGTGATATATGCTGTAAGTGTGGTGTATGGGTTTACTGTAGGAGATTATGGTGGCAATATATGCTGTAAGTGTGGTGTATGGGTTTATGGAGGCGATATATGCTGTAAGTGTGGTGTATGGGTTTATGGTGGCGATATATGCTGTAAGTGTGATGTATGGGTTTACTGTGAAGTGGCGATATATGCTGTAAGTGTGGTATATGGGTTTATGGTGGCAATATATGCTGTAAGTGTGGTGTATGGGTTTATGGTGGCGATATATGCTGTAAGTCTGGTGTATGGGTTTACTGTAGGAGATTATGGTGGTGATATATGCTGTAAGTGTGGTGTATGGGTTTACTGTAGGAGATTATGGTGGCAATATATGCTGTAAGTGTGGTATATGGGGTTATGGTGGCAATATATGCTGTAAGTGTGGTGTATGGGTTTATGGGTGGCGATATATGCTGTAAGTGTGTGGTGTATGGGTTTACTGTAGGAGATTATGGTGGCGATATATGCTGTATGTGTGGTGTATGGGTTTATGGTGGCGATATATGCTGTAAGTGTGGTGTATGGGTTTACTGTAGGAGATTATGGTGGCGATATATGCTGTAAGTGTGGTGTATGGGTTTATGGTGGCGATATATGCTGTAAGTGTGGTATATGGGTTTACTGTAGGAGATTATGGTGGTGATATGCTGTAAGTGTGGTGTATGGGTTTACTCTATGAGATTATGGTGGCGATATATGCTGTAAGTGTGGTGTATGGGTTTATGGTGGTGATATATGCTGTAAGTGTGGTGTATGGGTTTATGGTGGTGATATATGCTGTAAGTGTGGTGTATGGGTTTATGGTGGCGATATATGCTGTAAGTGTGGTGTATAGGTTTATGGTGGTGATATATGCTGTAAGTGTGGTATATGGGTTTACTGTAGGAGATTATGGTGGCGATATATGCTGTAAGTGTGGTGTATGGGTTTACTGTAGGAGATTATGGTGGTGATATATGCTGTAAGTGTGGTGTATGGGTTTACTGTAGGAGATTATGGTGGCGATATATGCTGTAAGTGTGGTGTATGGGTTTATGGTGGTGATATATGCTGTAAGTGTGGTGTATGGGTTTATGGTGGCGATATATGCTGTAAGTGTGGTGTATGGGTTTATGGTGGTGATATATGCTGTAAGTGTGGTGTATGGGTTTACTGTAGGAGATTATGGTGGTGAAATATGCTGTAAGTGTGGTGTATGGGTTTACTGTAGGAGATTATGGTGGCAATATATGCTGTAAGTGTGGTGTATGGGTTTACTGTAGGAGATTATGGTGGCGATATATGCTGTAAGTGTGGTGTATGGGTTTACTGTAGGAGATTATGGTGGTGATATATGCTGTAAGTGTGGTGTATGGGTTTACTGTAGGAGATTATGGTGGATATATGCTGTAAGTGTGGTGTATGGGTTTACTGTAGGAGATTATGGTGGCGATATATGCTGTAAGTGTGGTGTATGGGTTTACTGTAGGAGATTATGGTGGTGATATATGCTGTAAGTGTGGTGTATGGGTTTACTGTAGGAGATTATGGTGGTGATATATGCTGTAAGTGTGGTGTATGGGTTTACTGTATGAGATTATGGTGGTGATATATGCTGTAAGTGTGGTGTATGGGTTTACTGTATGAGATTATGGTGGTGATATATGCTGTAAGTGTGGTGTATGGGTTTACTGTAGGAGATTATGGTGGCAATATATGCTGTAAGTGTGGTATATGGGGTTATGGTGGCAATATATGCTGTAAGTGTGGTGTATGGGTTTTACTGTAGGAGATTATGTGGCGATATATGCTGTAAGTGTGGTGTATGGGTTTACTGAATGAGATTATGGTGGCAATATATGCTATAAGTGTGGTGTATGGGTTTATGGTGGCGATATATGCTGTAAGTGTGATGTATGGGTTTACCTGTAGGAGATTATGGTGGCGATATATGCTGTATGTGTGGTGTATGGGTTTATGGTGGCGATATATGCTGTAAGTGTGGTGTATGGGTTTACTGTAGGAGATTATGGTGGCGATATATGCTGTAAGTGTGGTGTATGGGTTTATGGTGGTGATATATGCTGTAAGTGTGTGGTGTATGGGTTTATGGTGGTGATATATGCTGTAAGTGTGGTGTATGGGTTTATGGTGGCGATATATGCTGTAAGTGTGGTGTATGGGTTTATGGTGGTGATATATGCTGTAAGTGTGGTATATGGGTTTACTGTAGGAGATTATGGTGGCGATATATGCTGTAAGTGTGGTGTATGGGTTTATGGTGGTGATATATGTTGTAAGTGTGGTATATGGGTTTACTGTAGGAGATTATGGTGGTGATATATGCTGTAAGTGTGGTGTATGGGTTTACTGTAGGAGATTATGGTGGTGATATATGCTGTAAGTGTGGTGTATGGGTTTATGGTGGTGATATATGCTGTAAGTGTGGTGTATGGGTTTACTGTAGGAGATTATGGTGGTGATATATGCTGTAAGTGTGGTGTATGGGTTTACTGTAGGAGATTATGGTGGCAATATGCTGTAAGTGTGGTGTATGGGTTTATGGTGGCGATATATGGTGTAAGTGTGGTGTATGGGTTTACTGTAGGAGATTATGGTGGCGATATATGCTGTAAGTGTGGTGTATGGGTTTATGGTGGCGATATATGGTGTAAGTGTGGTGTATGGGTTTACTGTAGGAGATTATGGTGGTGATATATGCTGTAAGTGTGGTGTATGGGTTTACTGTAGGAGAATATGGTGGTGATATATGCTGTAAGTGTGGTGTATGGGTTTACTGTAGGAGATTATTTAGTACACGCTTTTAGTGAAGAAAATAGTGTTTTGTCTAAATAGTATTAGTAGTAGTAGTGTGTGTGTGTGTGTGTGTGTATGTCTGTGTGTGTGTGTGTATGTATGTATGTATGTATGTGTTTGTGTGTGTGTGTGTGTATGTATGTATGTGTGTGTGTGTGTGTGTATTTAAGATCATAAAAAATTGAAGAGTGCATAGTTACATACACGTCAAAAAAAACACACACACACACACACACACACACACACACACACACACACACACACACACACACACACACACACACACACACACACACACACACACACACACACACACACACACACACACACACACACACACACACACACACACACACACACACACACACACACACACACACACACACACACACACAATAAATATTGCTCTTCTTCTCTTTGTCTACTAATGAGCCACTGGTCATAATGAATTGCATTAATAGAGTTACTTATCGTACAGCAAATGTGTTAATAATAAACCACTTGAGACATTTGATGTATCACTCACAGCTTCATCAACACATAATCACGCACATAGACAATTAACGAATGACATGTCCCGATATCATGACAGCTATATTATATGACGTAGTATTCTTAAAGATATATCAAAATATAAAACATGCTGCATAAATGAACATAAATCACACATGAAAAAGTAAGTTAAGCTTTTGTTGTTGTTGATCCCCAGGCTGTCTGGCCGAGCAACCCCAAGGATCCGAGTAAGGCCAAGGCCATAACCGACCGCCCCCACAGGACTCTCCCAACTTTACCACTAAAGAAGCCTAGGTGGCTGAAGCCGCTCCCAGGCGAGGGGCTGAACAGAGTGCGCAAATACAAAATACAAAATTGAGATCAGCATCAAATGTATCGGAGTTGATTGTAATTTTTATTTATTCAAACAGTATGTGCAATGAATGCCTACTATCACTATATGCTGTTGTTCATAACAGTTAACCCTTTGAAGACTATGACGTATTTTGTCTGTTTAATCTAGCTATAATTAGGCGATATTATACAGCTAAGGAAGGATTTGTGGGATCAAATATAGTTTAGGTAGAATTTGTAGGAAAGGGTAAAGACTATCTCCAATAACCATCTGACTTCCATATACTCTTCCTAATAAAAATAAAATCGTCTAATAATAGCCAGAAATAAGAACCGAAATGTGTAATAGTATATTGAAAGGGTTAATGATGCAGATATAAATTATTAATTATGTAATAACACGTAAGTAAATGAACAAAAAATAAGAGTAGTTCAATGTACGGGTGACGAGATACGACCCGACTGATTAACCCCTTCAGACACATATGACGCAGAGGTTGCCAGATTAGCAATAAGAAATAGAGTTCTCTCACTCTTATAATTACCTCTCCAAAATTAGTTTTCTGCCCACATCTAACTCAAAGACAACTGCAGAGGTTGAAGTAACTAAAATAAAGGTTTGTAAAAAACCCTGATGGTAATAAAGGCTTTAAAGTATCCCTAATAGGCTCAAAATTGCGTCATATGTCGGAGAGGGTTAAAGAAGTAGGAGGGTTTAACACTCCAGGAGCGGCTAGGTCGGTAACTTCTACCCCCTGCCAAGCGGGTAGTTTTACCCTAAACGAGCTTATTTCCGTGCTCTTTTTCATGCATATACAAGAGCCTTAGCGTAATACAATTATGTATCCGTGAAAGGGCGATAATTGAGCTTTTCCACTGACACCAGAACACATCCTTCTACGACCACGCGTTCTCTTGCAACGATCGTGCACCACGAAGGAAAATCGCTAAAATACGGTAATTTCCTTACATAATTCCCTGTGGAGCTAGGTAGTGGGTGTGGATGTGTGTGGAGGGGAGGGCAGTCGCAGCGCGGGAGCCGTGCCGAACGGTCAGAGCCAACCTACGCTCCTCCCACCGCTCGTCTCTCTCTCAGAGCCAATTATGTGCTCAAAATTGCTACAGACTTAAGACGGGCCCCGCCACATAGTCCTTGGTTCTCTAGACCGCCATAAGTCGGGCCCCGCCACTAGGGTTTAAAGATGTATCGCTTACAATTATGATGTTTCTGTCTTGCTCATTGTTGCTTTGCTTCTGTTGTCTCTGTATTCTGATTAGAGCATAATGTGTTACTTAAATAGGTATTAATTTGCCTTTGCTCCTCTTAACGTCTCTCTCTCTCTCTCTTTCTCTCTCTCTATATATATATATATATATATATTTTTTTTTCTATGTATATATAATATATATATATATATATATATATATATATATATAGAGAGAGAGAGAGAGATAGAGAGAGTGAGAGTAAGAGAGAGAGAGAGAGAGAGAGAGTATTACCAGATGCCCTAACCTTATACTGTATAGGTCCACCAATAATTTCAGTGCA